>SNQJ01S0050676.1:46565-61420 GCA_010110895.2 Picea sitchensis | reverse complement strand
TTATTACTTACACCTTTTCCATGTCATTCACACACATGGACATATCAGGCTTCTATATCATTTTTCCAAGGATATTCCAAGCATCCTTATGATCATGTATACACATTTGTGTATATGTAGGTGCATCTATTGTACCTTTTTACCTAAATCATTCACTTGATAGTTTAATTTCATCATTAGTGTCCTTTAGTTTGAGATTTTAGTCACTTACAGGACTAATCTCACAGTCATACCTCATGTTGATGTTTCCTTCTCTCATGCTTTTAACCAACCAGAGTCACTTTCCTCTTTATGTGACAACGTCTTAGCAAGAAAACCTCATTGTCTCAGCATCCATAGGGTCTTACCCATCTCACTTTTATATGGTCATGAGGAGTTATATACTCTGATTTTAATATAAATCTATAACTATAACTGCGAAGGATCCTACCCGATACTATTAGATTCCTTTAATCCCACAAAGGTATTAACCGTTATACAATCCACCATCATCAATGACTGAAGTTAAAATTGTCCATGCTTAGAAGTAGTGTTACAAACACCAGGTCATCCATCCTTCGGGCTTCAGCTGCCCTTGACAGAACCCTGCCACCTTCATCTATCTAGATTCAATTCTTATTATAAATTTTAATTAGCATATCCCTACTCTGGTAAGAGTAGTTATCACTTTGACAAGGGCTAAAGAAATTCTTCTGATGAAATTCAATAAGAATTCCCAAAATCACAGGTTCAATCTGCATTCCTTCTCCTCGAGGAGTAAATGCAGATAAAAATATCTCCTTCTATGACTCGTACATGATTCCAAGTAGGCCAAGTGTTGTAACCATGTTCTGATACCAATTTGTAACACACCCATGATGGGGCATAAAAAAAATTCACTTTTTCTTAACTCTCTTTAGATTCCCATTTCTTCAATTGTAGGTTATTCCAAGCCATGGGCTCTTTTCTTGCCCCTTTGAAGGGTTTGAGCAATAGGTGATAGCTCTCCATGCTATCCCCTTCTTTCATATGACCTCAAGTTGTGACCACATGCCTATCAAAAGGTGCTTCATGACTTTGCATGTCGGGTATTTTCATGTGAGCCAACCGTGACTCTTCTGACTCTCGAAATTTCAAACTAGAGCCTAACGTGTACTATATCCTCCATTAATCTTTGTTAATGTGACCCCTCACTATGACCTATGGCCAATCTTCCAAGTGCTTCGTGTTGTCAGAATATTGCTCGTCTCCCTTCTTCTGAAACCCGAACTAGCGAGTTATGCTCGCCAGATCAATGGTCCACACTCTCCCGCGATCCAACGGTTTTGATATTCTCTCTCACGAATCAGGATTTCACATTTCACGACTTTGAGGTTGGCTTACCTCTGTTTCCCCGATTCCCAATTTCTTGATATCTACTTTCCATATGAACGGTTTGAATCCCTCCTTCGATCAACGGTTGTGATCCTTTGGCGAACTTGGACTTCGCGAGTTCTCACGACTCCTATCTTTGACTTCCCTAGTTGCGAGTCAACGAAATTTTGATCTCTTTCCCTGTGTCCCTTCTCGATGGATGGATAGGTTCCTTTCTCGAACTCAAACTTCGTGATTTCTCATGACTTTTATCTCTGACTTCCCGAGTTGCGAGTCAGCAAAACGTTGATCTCTCGCCATGCATCCCTTCTCGATGGATGGCTAGGATCCTTTTGCGAACTCAGACTTCACGAGTTCTTACGACTTCTATCTCTGACTTCCTGAGTTGTGAGTCAGAAAAATGTTGATCTCTCGCCACGCATCCCTTCTCGATGGACAGCTAGGATCCTTTCGGAACTTTGGGACTTCACAAAGTCCACTCTCCTGTGCAACTACAAAAGGTTAAATCGCATGCACTTTCCTCTAGACCCAACGGTTGTTGGTCCACACGCTCAGATCTAACCACTGAGATCTGATCTCCTCCCTGTAGGTTCTTCTAATTGTCTAGACATGGTTCTGTTGGCAACACCACATTTTTTTTACCTTTTAAAAACAACAAAGAAAAATCCTTGTAGCTACCTACGCTTTGTCGCAAGTATTGATGTTTGAAGGTGAATTGTCGGTTATAAGAGGATTGTGTTGATTGTTCTTTTTCTTTTCATTTTCATGCTTCATTCATGACTGAAAGCATGAATGAAGCATTACGATTGTGATGCGAAATGTATTTACGGTTTATGTCTCAAGAAGGGTTGATATTCTTACAATTATTTTGATGAGTATTGATTGCTTTGAAGTCTACAATATATCAATAAAACTTTTGTTGCTCATTCGATTATGAGATATACCTTGAGTTTTTCTTAATACACCAAGAATTGATTACAACTATACTATGTTTACATCTCTTTATGATTCTTGGTAGACCTTTTCTTTTCATTATGCTTTGGTTTTCAAAACATCTCTTCTCCTAACCTTAGAGAATCAACTCCACCCTTTGCACAATGATGAAATTTGAATGCACCCGGTCGTACCCTATACTATGTTGGAGGTGGCAGTCTGAAATCGATAAGTCCATCATTTCCAGTTAAGTCTTGGGCTTCGTTCTGTACTCTTGGCAATTCATTACACAAAATGCCCGATTTTCGTATGAAACCCCTCATTCCTTCATTTAATCGCACGAGGGTAATAATGTATTTTATTTCCTTGGTTTTTGCCCTGGGTCCTTCTGTTTAATGAAACCCTTCATGCTTATAGTGATTTGTGTCTACCTTCATGACTGCTTGTCTAAATCCATATGGCCCCTATCGTCCGTGTAGAACCAAATGGCCCCCAAACCTTTCTTTTGTATGACGATGTGAGCGAAGACCTTAGGAGTCAAGGTTGGCTTGATTTTCTCCAAAAATTCCAAGGTTACAACTTGCAAGAGGCCCAGGAGTTTGCCCTCTCTTTCGATGGATGCCGAGCCAAAGTGGGTGACATTCAAATCGAAATCACCAAGGAATTTTTGAGCCAGGAAACAGGTCTTCCCCTTAGCAAGCAAAAATGGTTTAAGAATTCCAAGTTAGAGGAGGTGTCATGGAGTGTGTTCTTTACCTCTCAGAAAATCCAATGTTGTGATAAAGGTATGCCTATATCTTTGTTAAAGAATATGTGGCATGGCCTATTGGTAGTTTTAAGGTAGTTCGTTACATGTGAAGGTCACTTCGGCCTCATTTTTCTTTACCACATAAGACTGTTAATGAATTTGATTAGTTTCCAGTTGAACATGCCATTACATTTATTGAGAAGTTTATATAAAATGGCCAAGAGGTATAAAAGGCAGTGTTTGAATTCCAATTTATTCCATCATGGGTTGATCAGGATGTTGTTAGTCCATCATTTAAAATTGCAGGGCGACGATTGGGATATTTTCCTATCTTGAAACGACATTGTTACATCCAACCCCACAGAGGTTCCTGTGGTTGATAGGCCCATGTTAGAAAAAACCCCTATCTCTTCCGTTGACAGACCAGTTTTCTTATCCAAAGAACCCTGTGATAGGCCCATGCTCGATGAGCCTATGTTAGAGAAACAGGATTTTGAACCTATGATCTTTGAATCTCCTAAGCGTGAGAAGAATGTTTTCCCTAATAACATGCCAAAGGACGCAAATAAATGCTCACGCAAACTGTCAAGTAAGAATCTAGACTTGGGTTTTAATAACAAAAGAGCTAGGAGATTGATCTCAAGGAGTTTGAGGAATAAAATGAAAGCTCTTGTGAGCTCAATCAAAGTGATCAAGGTCCATGAGAGCTCTGATTATGAGATCGAAAAGTTCTTGGAGGAGGAAGATCCAACTTACCATAAATCAATTCCCAATCAAACCAATGATTTTGCAGATAATATGCCACCATGCCTGAAACATAACGAAAATTCCCCAGGGATCAAACTCAATCAAAAACCCATGGTAGACAGTGGAAGCATTTTGACACACAGTCATATGTTTCCTCAACCAACTATTCAATATCCACGGTGTGAGGTGTGTTTTCTTTAGATAGAAAAGTATTACATAGAGGTCCCCTTCCTGCAAGCAAAGATCAAGACTCTTACAGCTCAAATCGACTCGTTAACAAATGAAAACCACAGAATCAAGATCAATGCACAAAGGCAAGGAAAATGCTTGAAGAGAACTGGAAATGTCATAATAAAAAATGTTGAGTGTGTCAAAGCAGTGATTAATTCTGAGGTTTTATGAGCTGAATTTAGCATTCAGTTGAAAGGTAAAGATTTGTGTGCTTTTATTAAAAAAAAATTATTAATATAGATTGAATCAGTTTTCTTCTGTTTAAAATAATACTACCTACATAATCAGCAAATTCTATCGCCAGTATGTTCTCATTTGAAATTTTGGAAAATATTGGTTATTTAATATCTAAATTTCTTTATTTCATTTTTTCTTTCAGGATATCGTACAGCTTGTGGTGATATAATGAGATGGATCATTGTTGGGGTTATTAGCCATTTTGTCTCATTTTGTAAACAGAAACAAACCTTTTATAATCTTAAGAGATACAGTTTGATATTGAGTGGTTTTATTACCCTCTATTTTTGTAATTAGTAAATCATCATGGGATTTGATTCTATCTTAGAAGATAGGATGCTTAGTTTTCTTGAATTCTTTAAATACTTCAGATTTTTGTAATGAAGACATCTTTGCTGGGAGCAAGAGATGGATGAATGACTTCAAAACTTAATGAAATAGCATTTTACACATTTTGGCTTTAACCTTTTTTTTTTATAATGTTATTATTTATGTTTTGTTATGTCCTGATACATGTATAGATCTGATATATTTGGATTAAATGATCTGTGATGTGCAAGATATTATATTATAAATACCATCTACAATTTGTTCCTCAAAATATAAATGTTGTGATTATGTTTTCAGTTAAAACGACAGGGTTTATATTTCAATTTTGATTGAAAAACGAAATGTACGGATTACTTTCAGATTTATCTTACAGTAATTATGTATAATCATGAAATTACAAATTAATGTTGGTGTCTCTGCTTCAGTCATTAACACCCAAACTGCCAACACATTGTTCTGAATTTATTTAGAACAACATTACAGTTCTTTGCAGGTTTCCCTCTTGGACATGGTACTTGGATGTTCTCAAATCATGAAGATGATTGGATACACATCACTAATTCACTAACAGGTTAGCTCATTTACATTTTTATGTTATTTGTTCATCACTGAAATTTGAATGTGTGGTTTGGATTTTGACTATCCACATGTTTCTGTTTCATAGTATTTTCTTTTTATTAGTTTAAGATTTATAAAAAATATATATATATATATATTTTTCTTTCTTTATCTGCTTCTTCAAAGAAGTCATTTTTCATATTGAGTTTGGTAAGTTTAGATTAAAACTTGTAGTGTGTGTATCGTGTACAAAAAAAGGATAAGTATATATGTTATTTAAATATACCTACAATAGTTACGGCGTACGTATGTACATATATATATATAGTAATTAGTAATTAGTTATTTATTTCATTTCTTTTATTTGTCTCTTTAGGACTCTTAGATTGGCTAACGGAGCCATTAAAACCGTCAGAATGAGTTACACCAAACGGCTTGGGTTATTTAGACAACCCCGTAACGGACTCGTTCTTCCAATTGATGGATGGTCATTTTCACCCGTCAACAAATGGTGCTAGAAGGAGGGCCTGAATACAATTGATGGCACGTGGAAGTCGCAAGAATCCTCCCCCACACACTCGCTCCCCTATAGTAATAAGGAGTCATTCTGAAAACAACGTTACCTCTCAAAAATCAACTACCTCAAACGAAAATCTCATAATTACCATTGAGCCAGCAACACCAAACCCTCAAGGGTCCGACATACAAGAAATTGTTCGTCAATCACTTTTAAGGACACATAGTGCTTTGGCCCGTATTAGACAACCTGGTCGGCCACTGAATCAAACTCTATATTTCTTTGATATTGGAGAGCAACTTGAAGGCACTGTTCTACCTTTAAATCCCACAAATTTCGATCATACCCCTCCTCTTGGAGCTGGAGGATCCGATATTCCACCTTCGCCACCTCATTCATCTCCTTCCTCTTCAGGAGGAGAATCCTCTGACGAAGGCAGTGCATCATTTGAACCATCTCAGCCTTCGACACCACCTACACCCATGGAAAATCAAAACAATACCGCTAGACCCTGGCTCGACCAAGACGTTGTGGCCATACCTGGACCCCAACACCCTTTACCAAAACACCTGGAGAAATGGTTACCTAAGCTCGATCCTAATTCTAAACAAATCGTCGAAGATCACATCAAAAAAGTCATGTTAGCCATTAGACTCCTAAATGTAGAACATGAAGATGTAGTATGTATACTTTTTCCTTACACGTTTGAGGGCAATGCCTCTACATGGTATTTTTCCCAACAACCTCACACCATTATATTGTGGGACAAATTTGAGTCTTGTTTCCTAGAGAAGTTCGAAAATGATAAATCTCCTGAATTATTAGTCATGGAACTCTTCAGCTTAAAGATGAATCCTAAGGAGAAAGTAAAAGATTTTAACGAAAGGTTCCTCACATTAAAAAATCGAATCCCCGTTGATTCAATGCCCGTGGAAAATCTCATTGTGGCATATTACACCAAAGCTCTACACCAAAATGTAGCAATTTGGGTTAAAATTTCTAAGAAGGCAACGTTACTGGAAGCCTTCAAGGAGGCAAGCCAAATAAAAAAAGATATTTTGAGCCTAAAATATAATCTTAGTAATGATGCAGAGATAACCCCATCTTCTAAGAAGAAAATAGAAATTCTTCCTAGACCTCCCCAAACCAAAACTCAATCAAAGACCTCAGATTTGGAAAGTTTACAAAAGGTCATCCAGAAATTATCAAATAAAGTCGTAGACTTGAAGAGATTAGCTGAAGAATCATCGTCAAGCAAAGGAACTTACAAACCTCCTTTTAGAAAACCTTTTCCCTCAAACCGACCAAACCCAACCCTTGAAGGTCTGAATTTTGAAAGCTTACAATACGCTATACTGACTATCCTTGAAGCACATGATAACTTAGTCCCCCCTGAGAATTCTGAAGATGTGGTTGAAGAGGAAACAGTCGAAGAAGAATAATCATCTCCCAATCTCTTCGGACATTTTTCAAACAGTATTTTGCAAGCCAATTTTGAAACTGTCCATCCTTATAGTACTAGAAGCAAAACTTAGAGTAAACCCTCTTCTAAAATAGGTACTAATGTGCCTCAGAAACAATTTAAACAAACTGAAACAAAACAGAATTTAAAAGTCCCAAGTTTATAATATGATTTGATCGAATACCTAAAGAAACTTAGAGCTAATATTTATGTTTACGAACTTTTGAAGTTTCCCTTGCTGCTGCAAAAAATGCTTCAGAACATTGCAGAAAACAGTAAAAACAACAATTTGAATAGCAAGAAAATTGCAGAAATCAGTCCTAAAATAGCTCAAAAGGTCCCTACTAAAACAACACTTGAACCCTCAGATAAAAGAGACCTCATTGAAAAAACTGTATCAAATGTAGATAAAGTAATTTCAGGAACATCGACTAAAAATCAGCAAAGTTATGTTGTTAATACTCGCAAAAATGTCCCACCTTTTTTATTAACTTTTGAAATTTTCAATAGAAATGTACATAACTGCATGGTAGATTCTGGTGCATCATCAAATGTGATGCCTTTGTCTGTCTGCCAAAAAATCAATGCTAAAGTTCAACCTTCTAGTCTTAAAATCATTCAGCTCGATCGGACGAATGTTAAGGTAATTGATGAATTAAAAAATGTACTTGTTAGGATATCCTCTAATCCTAAGGTTCACCAGATTATTGATATCATTGTTGTTGACATCCCTGAAGTGTACGATTTATTTTTAAGCAGGGATTGGTCCAAACAGTTGCATGGATACTTTGCCACAGACTGGTCTCATTTGTGGCTACAAAGAATGGAAAGTCAAATAGAATTAGGATTAATCGTGAGCATTACCTCAAGCACACCGTGAAGGATTTGAATGATGCTAATGAACCATTTACTACTTCCACTAATTCACTTGAGATGCAGGGAATGGACACCTTTTTCTGTAACTTCATGGCAGAAACTTCCATCATCACTGATCTGGAACAACAGTCGAACTCATGACATGCACACAGTCAGCAGCTTTACCAAATGTGCCAAACATGGCCGATGAAGCTCACATGTGGTCTCTCTACTTTGATGGATTCAAATCTAAAGGAGCTGGTGCAGGATGTGTACTCATAGACCCGGCAGGTAATAAAACTTTGATCGCCTGTTGATTAGAGTTCGAATGTACAAACAACACCATCGAATACAAGGCACTTTTGCAACGAATCAAGAAAGAGGTAGATATGAATGTACAGAACTTAATGGTATTTGGTGATTTAGAAATTGTGGTCAGATAGGTAAAAAATTCCATACATTGCCTATCACCACCCCTGAAAAGTTATCAAGCGGAGGTATGGAATCTAAAGCACAATTTTCTCGCATTTAATATCAATTCCATTCCGAGATTAAACAATTCCGAGGTTGATTTATTAGCTAACGTCGCTTCTAGACTCTTGCCCATAGAAGTTCTTTCTCCAAATGCATTTTCAATTGAGTTATTGTTGAGACCATCAGTCCCGGACAATGTCACTAACTGGAGAGTGTTTGATGATGATCAATAGATCATTAGTTTTTTGCACATGGAGGATACTTTCCGAGGTGTGGTTATTGATGAAGGCACCCACGATGAAGATCTCCACAATTTTACGGTAATATCAGACTCGAGGTATCACGAATCAACATCAGATTTGGTAAATTATATCCCTAAATCCATGGTAAGATTAGAAAAGTTTTATGATTTTCATGACAAATTCAGAAAATCAATAAATTGTAAAACAAACAGTTCTTCCTTGACCCATGAAAAAGTAAATCTAGGGACTAAAGATAATCCACAATGTATTAATCTGGGAACGAGATGTTTCGAGCAAGAGAGGTCAGCCTTTATAAAACTATTTAAAGAATTAAAGGATGTGTTTTCTTGGACATGCGATGATTTAAAAACTTTTGACCCTAACATTATACAACACATCATCCCCATGAAACCCCAGACTCAACATTTTCAAAAGAGGTTGAGAAAGATGCACCCTAAGATTGAACCGACGGTCAAGAAAGAACTAAACAAACTATTGAATGAAAATATAATCTTCCCAGTAAGACGCACACAACAGATATCTAATCTTTTCCCTATAAGGAAGAAAAGTGGTGAAATTTGACTCTGTGCCGATTTTCGGAATTTAAATTGAGCGTCTGACAAAGACAATTATCTTGTTCCTCCAATGGAACAAATTCTCCAGCAGGTATCCGGTTTTGAAAGACTGTCACTGCTAGATGGTTTTTCAAGATACAACCAGATCCTCATGTCTTCCCAGACCAGTTAAAAACCACTTTTCGTACCCCGTGGGGTACTTACGCCTACAGGAAAATGCCTTTTGGGCTTATAAATGTCGGGGCCACTTTCTAGAGAGAAATGGATATTGCTTTTAGTGGTCTCATCAATCAATCCGTAGAGATCTATCTTGATGGCGTTACTGTTTTCTCCAAAAGTAAGAAAGATCACTTATCCCATATTAGGTCTGTCCTACAACGATGTCATAAGTACGGCATATCTCTAAACCCTAAGAAGTCTATTTTTGCAGTGGAACAAAGCAAACTTCTCAGATTCATCGTATGCAGAAATGGAATGATCATCGATCCCGAAAGAACTCAAGCCATTGCCAAACTTCCTACCCCCTCCTCCAAAAAATCTATGCAATCGTTTTTAGGCTAGATCAATTTTGTCAGAAGGTTTGTCCCAAGTTTTTCAAAAATGGTAAGGCCATTGCAAAACTTAATTAAAAAGTATGTTCCATATCATTGGGGACCGCAGGAAAATCAAGTTTTTGACTCCATCAAAAAATCCATAGTGGAGGCTCCCTCCCTAATGAGCTCTAATTTTTCACAAGATTTCATTCTTTATACGTTCGCCTCTTATCGATCTTATGCCGCTATGTTGACCCAAAAGAACAATGATAGCAATGAAATCCCCATTGCCTTTATGAGCTCAGCCTTAAAGGGAGAAAATCTTAATTACTTGGCTATAGATCAACAAGATTATACTGTTTTTAAAGCAGTAAAACATTTTTGATCATATCTACTAAAATCTAGAACCAAAGTCATTGTGTCTTAGCCTGCTGCCAGAAACTTGTTAGTACAAAAGGAACTGGGTGAAAAACGAGCAAACTGGATGACATTGTTACAAGAGTATGACCTTGAAATTACCCCTGCACAAATTGTCAGAGGCCAAGGTCTGTGTAAACTAGTGGCTAATTCAGTTGAAGAGCAGCAGAGTCAAATTAATGTTTTAACTGAAAATCAGCATAGTTAAAATCAAATCTGTTATGCACAAGACGTTGCTAATTCTTGGTTTGGTGACATTAAGTTTTATCTAAAACACATTTCTGCTCCTCGCCATCTCGATCCAAAAAAGAGAAGAGAATTAAGACTAAAATCTGCACCTTTCCAACTGGTAAACGGCGTATTATTCAGTAAAAATTTTGATGACGTCCTTATGCGTTGTCTGGAAAGAGATGAAGCAGATAAAGTGTTATATGAACTGCATACAAGAGACGTTGGTGGGAGCTTCAGTGGAGACACTACTACTCACAAATTATTAAGAGATGGGTACTATTGGCCCACGTTATTCAAAGATGCCCATACATTATGTTGTAAATGCATAATATGCCAAAAGGCTTCTGGACGAGTACAGAATGTATCATTTTCTCTACAACTTGTTTCGGTAGATTTTCCTTTTCAGCAGTGGGGTCTTGACATCATAGGACCTATTAACCCCACTTCCTCACAGTAGCATAAATACATCATTACAACGATGGATTATTTTACCAGATGGTCCAAGGTTGCACCATTAAAAGTGGTAAACACCAGTCAGGTAATATATTTCCTTAATTCAGACATCATTACTCGATTTGGTATTCCTGAATGTTTGGTCTTTGATAATGCTTCCTATTTTTCATCCCTTGATATGAGTACGTTTTCTTTAGAAAAAGGGATAAAACTGAAATATTCTGCCAGTTATTACCCCCAAGGAAACGGCTTAGCAGAATCAACAAACAAAAACCTGATCAAAATCATCAAAAGGACAGTTTCCGAAAACCACAAAAACTGGCACAACACGCTTTTTAATGCAATCTGGGTTGATAGGGTGACTCTGAAAACTATTTTTGGTAATTCCCCCTTCTTTTTCGTCTACGGAAGAGAAGCAATTATCCCTCCTCATGTCCTACTTCCCCTGCTGCAATGATCACAGAAAGTTCAGGAACAGGATTGTCATCCTCTTGAAAGTCACATTAACACTTTGTTGAAACTAGAGGAAGTGAGAACACGAGCAAAAGAAAGACTAGATCATCATCAATGTATTGTTAAAAGCTAGTTCGATTCAAGTTCAGCCTCGGATAGGAATTTCGAGGTGGGAGATTTGGTTCTCAAATGGGATAAACCTCATGAAGGAAAAGGGGAACATTCCAAGTTCCAGAATCTGCGGTTAGGACCCTTCTTAATCATTGAAAAACTAGGTCCCAGCTCTTTCCGCCTGCAGAATTTAGAGGGATAGCCAGACACCTTCTCGGTGAATGGGCAAGCTCTCAAAAGCTACTTTTCATGACAAGTCCCAGATGCATCTTTTGTACATTTTTTTTTTTGTTTTGTTTTGATTTTGTTTTGTTTTCTGGTTTTTGTTTCTGCTTCATTTTATTTGTTTTCATTACTTTTCGGTTTAAAAATGCCTGTACCACAGTTTGGTTCAAGGCGGGAAACCAGAATGTCTCATCTTAAACAACAGTCGAGGACTGTCAGAGCATTAATTGTTGAAATTTCCTTAAATGAAGACTAGCTAAAGAAGTCTTTCTGTTCACAATTGATTTCATGGTTTCACTGTATAATTATGAGCAGACACAACCATCGTTAAAAGATTTTTACGTTCTCCCTTCTTTTAAAGAAAGCAACTCAAGTATGCATTCATGTCCTTGAATGATTAGTTTCAAAAAAAAACTAATTTCAAATCATAATGAAGGTGACTAAGCAAAATTTAAAGGCTGAAAAATAACAAATGTCCCAAAGACTGAAATTTTCAGCATCACCCCACTCTTCTGAACATCTATAAATTATATCAGATTGTGAATAATTTTCCTCAGAGTTGTGGGAAGTGTTTGTAAACCCGCCGGGATACTGAATAGGTCTGCTGGCAGAGGGTAAATGCATGCATGATGCCAAGACAACTTTGTCAGGGTGTTGAACAGGCCTGCTAGCAACAAAGCAATGTTAGGTTTGAGAAAATTATCAGGTATAAAATTTCGATATTCGCCTCTCGTTCTGAACTGAAATTCTTGGACAGGGTAGAGGCATCAGAGTATTTTAATTGACACCCCTTCCGAGGCTATGGATGCTTGCTAGAAGCAGTGGCTTGCTGGCAACAGTGGCCCTGGCAACAGTATCGGAGCCATTGACTTGAACATTGTTCCTCTCATTATTTTTAATTTTGTCACTAGATTTCATTTTTAACGGGAAGATATCTGAGGCTGGAATGTGTAAGGATCCTTGGAATGCCTGATGTCCTTCAACTATCTTTGATCTGTAATCTTTCTAAATGTTCCTAACATGAACTCATCAGTGGTGCAGAGATAACTGCTTCTCCCAGTAAGTCGCCATTGTTGGCAGCTCCACATTTTTTTTACCTTTTAAAATCAACAAAGAAAAATCCTTGTAGCTACCTACGCTTTGTCGCAAGTATTGATGTTTGAAGGTGAATTGTTGAATATAAGAGGATTGTGTTGATTGTTCTTTTTCTTTTCGTTTTCATGCTTCATTCATGACTGAAAGTATGAATGAATCATTATGATCATGATGTGAAATGTATCTAAGGCTTATGTCTCAAGAAGGGTTGATATTATTACAAGTATTTTGATGAGTATTGATTGCTTTGAAGTCTACCATATATCAATAAAACTTTTGTTGCTCATTCGATTATGAAATATACCTTGAGTTTTTGTTAATACACCAAGAATTGATTGCAACTAGACTATGTTTACATTTCGTTATGATTCTTGGTAGACCTTTTCTTGTCATTATGCTTTGGTTTGCAAAACATCTCTTCTCTTGACCTTAGAGAATCAACTCCACCCTTTGCACAATGATGAAATTTGAATGCACACGGTCGTACCCTATACTCTGTTGGAGGTGGCAGTCTAAAATTAACAGGTCCATCATTTCAAGTTAAGTCTTGGGCTTCGGTTTGTACTCTTGGCAATTCATTACACAAAACACCTGATTTTCGTATGAAACCCCGCATTCCTTCATTTAATCGTGCGAGGGTAATAGTGGGTTTTATTTCCTTGGTTTTTGCCCTAGTTCATTCTATTTTATGAAACCCTTTGTGCATACAGTGATTTATGTCTGCCTTCATGACTGCTTGTTTGAATCCATATGGCCCCTGTCATCCTGATCAGGGGATCAAATTTTGCTCAATTTTCAAAGTGCTCGCAATGCGACGAAAATAGTGACATTGCGTATGTCTCGTCTTCCTGATTCCAGTGGTATATTTACTTTCGCAAACGGAGTCCGTATGGAGGAGATATCGTGATCTGTCCGCCAAGCCAAACAGGCAAAAATTTGGGATGCTGACTGTACATGTCCGTACAGTCCGTACGGCCACGTGGAGGGCCGTACCATCATGGTGACATGGCAGTTGAGTGATGTGGTGCATTTTCATTGGACGGTTGTCGGCGAATCGAGTGTTGAAATGTGTCATAAGTGGTTAATAAGGTGTGGACACATGGCCCATTTCATGGGCGCCACGTGTCCCTATATGGTTGGTTTATTATTGTGTAAAATGTTTTTGGGTCCGCGGGGTTCGACCCCGGGACCTCCCCACAGCATATGACTTTACAAATTCCGCTAACCGTCATGCCAACCCGTATTCCTTGTTTAATATTCCAACGCGTATATATTTAAGTTAACGCAATGTAATACATGGAAAGGGGGCGGGTCGGGGCTTAGCCCCGACCCATAGTTTAAAACATACAAAATATATGTTGTAACCATTGTATGGCGCACGATTAATTGCATAACATATATGTTATGATATATATACATTACATTTGTTATGCCATAATACAATGCGCGCACGGTTATGTATTCGCACGGGTTTTTTAACACATATAACCACGGTTTTGCATATGCCCAAGACCTGGAGCGGGAGTTACACGGTTTTACAACCAACTTAACCACTTTTTAAAAGCGCGTGGTCGCATGTGCCCATGTGCCCAGATGCCGAGGCGGTTAGGGGCTGGGTGCCCTTAATCGTCCTACAGTTTGTACCGGTGCGTAGTTATGCACAGGATTGGATTCTTTACACTTAAATGAGCGTGTCAGCCAGGTTTGGAGAACAAGGGTGCGAATTGTAGAACCAGAGACAGCAAAGTTGGAGAAGGAGCTTCAAAGAGGCATATCTTTCTCATTTTTCGACCGTTTCAGGTGCCGAAAGAGCCCAGACAGGGGTTTTGGGACGCTGCGGAGCCATTGGAGCAGTCAGTTTGTCATTTTGAGGATTGTAAGGCATGTTTTTGAGCACTTTGAGCAATTTAATAATAATGATCCATTGGAAGTTGGACCAGGAGATGTAGCCCGAAGTGGGGTGAACTCCTTTATCAAGTTGTTGTGTTTATGTGCTGATGTTCAATGTTTTTATGCTGCTGTCTATGTGTATTTTACATAAGTAATCCTTATTTATGTGTTGCAAATTGATCCTG
>SNQJ01S0050676.1:19099-33104 GCA_010110895.2 Picea sitchensis | reverse complement strand
AGATATGGAAATGTTTGTAGACCTATCAACAAAAATTATAATCCATTTGAACCATTAATGGATCAAAATATTGTATGTTACAAGTGCAATAATCTTGGTCACAAAGCACGAGATTGCAGAGAGATGAAGGAAGATAATCATGTGCCAAATGTCCCTATACCAACTACAACATAGAAAAGGAAATCAATTCCACACAATGAAAACTACCGAATCACATTGGTCACTAAAGAATGAAAATAAGAATATGAATGGTTCATAGACAATGGGTTCTCATCTCATATGACCGGAGATCAAAGCAAATTTGTTAGTTTGAAGAAAAAGGGTGGAAATGTTGCATTTGGATATGAATCATCTACCAAAATACTTGGAAAAGGAACTGTAAATCTTGGAAGTGAAAATGTAAAAGCAAGAAAAGTCCTATTGGTTGAAGATCTGAAGCATAATCTCCTCAATGTCAACAAAATATGTGATCAAGGATAAACTCTTATTTCTGACTCCCGAAAATGTAAAATCAAAGAAAATAACTTAGGAAGATTGGTCGCAACTTCAACAAGAAGACCGAACAACATATACATCCTAGACATGAAGAAGAGAGAGAAGACATAAGCCACACAATAGGATTCAAAGGAATAAAAAGTACCAAAGACCAAAAATAAGGATGAATTATTATTGAGTGCCACATGTTTAGGGGGAGCAACCCCAAATAAGAAGGTCACCTTATGCCATTGAACTCAGGGGGAGAAACCCCACCCTTTTCCATTGATGTCAAAGGGGGAGAGAAATTGGGATCATCATGACAGGGGGAGCATGAAAGTTGCCATCAGTGAAAAATGGGGAGATTGTTGGAAGATTGGTTGTTGTCATTGATGTCAACCCTAGTCATTGGTTTTGGACCGCAAGATTGATGAATATATTTGGACATGAATGACAATGCACATGCATATACAACACCCATGGATGAATAATATACATCATATTGTTTCTTGTGGTAGGTGGCATGTCACGTGGATACTCATGGTTGAGGATAAATGAATTTTTGAAGATGACAAAGTGAATTGAAGAAGGAAGTACAGGCCGACCCTGAAGATAATTAAAGAAAATAATTACAAAGTAAGAAAGTGTCAGGTCAGCCCTAATGTTAAAAGGAAGTGACATAAAGGGTATAAATACATCTCATTAAACATTCATTTTTCAACACACACAAGTTTTTTAATGAACAAGGAAATATAAGTCGAATTTCAGAGGAAATTTGAAGTAAAGAAGGCCAGATTTCAAGGGAGGATGAAGTAGTTTGGTGATGTGTTCTAAGGTATGTTATTTACATGTCATCTTACCATTTTTGCTATAACGTTTTTTCTAGAATGATTCAGATGGTGAAATTGGTATGGTATTGAGAAGACATATCTAGGTACATGTGGTAAACATTTCAGCTCTTTATTCGCTATAATTTTTGAGATACACTATGTGGAAGATAGGGTTTTTGAATAGTCCCGAAGCTAGTCATAAAAATGTGTTCCCGGTAAAATAGTCATAACTTCTTCATGGAGAATCCAAATTAATTTAGACCAATTGAATTGGAAAGAGTACGAGCTTTAGTTTTCTGTGTAAAAAGTTCAAAATATGATGTTAACAATTGAGTGTGGGGCATGCTGTACACGTTATCTCTCTTGAATAAACCAAAATTGAATAAGGTCTACCCTTTTCTCTATAACTCCTTTTCTGGGAGGATTCAAGGAGTGAAACTTGGGAGTAATATTATCTATAGGATCAAAGTATTCCAAGAATTGTAGAAGTTGAAGAAGTCTTAGGAAGCATTATCAAGTTCTATGTGATGGTTGGTTGATGGTGATGATTTAATGTAAAGTTTTATTATCTCTCATATATTCTTGGGTGGAAGGTGTTAACACCCTGTAATTTGCCCAAGGATACTGAGGTAGTCACAGAGGTAACCTCAAACCACTTGGAGTCTTGGCTCTATCCCTCCAAGACTCAGAGAGGACTCTCTCTGTACAATTTAGCTTGGTTTGAAATAGGATATTAGGCTAGCTATAAAAGTATGGGGTTGGCGTTTTTTGGAATATTTAGATGAGGATGTGGTTGACGAGTTTCTCAGATCACCATTGGGCTATGGGGTCTATTTATAAGATAATGATCAAATCATATCTAGAGGTAAATGTCTCCACATGGCAAGATAATAACAATTGTTGGATCGTCTTAAGCTTAAACGGTGTCGATTGAGGAAGAAATGGGGGAGGAAAACTGAGCAAATGAGCAGTTAAGAATTCATAAATTGATCTTTAGAAGAAAACATAAAGATTACCAAAGGATCAGATGCAGAGTATTCACCAATAAATTCTGCTCTATTACTATCATTCGATAATAGGAAATTGAAAACAAATGGAATGGTAATTGGAAGAAAACATTTAACACAGAAGAGGAATGCCACCAACACTGCTACACAAGAATCCTTTAAATCATTTTCTCTATTACTGTTTAGTCATTCAAAAATTACAGACAAAAACCTCCTGGAGTAGCAAGGTCCACAGTCCAGCCAAAAGGGAAAAAATTCACACAGGTCGAACCCTCCTTTCATCTTTTACATCTGCATATATACAAAAATTCCCTCAACCTTCAAAAGATCCCATCTTTAACTCTACTTTCTAAAAATAGAAAATAGTTACAATACTCTCGACACCTGTAAACTGTCTCCTATAACAAACAAAACAACAAATCAAAGGAAAGTTCAATTTGGTAACTGCTGCCTGAACATCTAGAACACTGGAGGTTGTTAAGATTTGCTGGTGAATAGACCCTAACAACATCAATACAAATAAATGCAGAATCAGTCGAATGCTTGAGGTTGTTGGAGATTTGCTGCCAGTTGGAGGATCGGTGCTCTAACTGCTGCCATGTGTTCCTTGTAAATGAATTCCCTGTCTACCCTATGGTTCAATCAATGCCTAAACGCTGGGATATTTTTCCACCTCCTTCCACCTAAGTAGTCTCAATTTTCCTAACTGTTCCACATGGATTGCGCACTGTTCTTTGGGCAGTCCAAATAGCTACCTTGTCACCTTCACTGATAAATGAATTGTTTCTTGCATTTAAGTGCTCCTCTGCAGATCTGTGTTAAATGGGATTACAATTCACCTCCTTGACTATGAGCTCTGTATCTGCTGAATTGTCTCGTAAACTTCACTGCGCCAATGACTGATTATTCATTCTTCCAATCTTAGGAAAAGTTCATCCTCGGAAAGTAGCAATCTGTCTTCTTCAAAGACAATATCTTAAGTGAGACATCTCATTCTTTCATCTTCATTCTGAGCATATCCAGTTTCTGCACTATGGTTTTGATGCCCTCATTTGTCCTCGTTGGTTCTCTCTTCTCCTTTTCCTTCTGCAGATAGAGAAGTGAAGTCATCCCAGAGAATAAGGAATGGAGAACCATTGGAACCCTCACGGTTAACCAACTCCCCTCGCAAAGCTGCTTCAACCCTTGTAAAATGGTGCCTATGCAAATAATCCAGAATAACACTCATAGTGTCTGCCATTGGTACAATCACCTCTGCAGTGTCTTGCTCTGTAGTTTAGGCAACTAATACTATAGTACCATCTGTATGGAACTTTCTTGATATATGAATCCATATGCACTCATCATTGAAGATTCATTATCGAAACTGTATGACTAATCACCGAGGTTGCATTCTCTAAAACCCTGAAACTGCTCGGGAATCCCTTGATTGATAACCATTATTAATATCTTGGGAAACACCTGCACTATAACAACAAGATTTACAACAAGAAAAGTAGTTGGAGGGATGAGGAGACTGGTCCACTTGAAAATGAATAGCTCAACAAATTCGCCATCATCATCGTAGATGGAATACATATACTCTTCAAGCTTCCTTAATTCTAGCTCCATTCCATCAATTTTATCTCTACCTCATTCGGATTTAGATCAATGTTGTGCTTGTGTTTTGTAATTTTGTTTTGCTTGAAAGGTTTATTTTTAGGGATTTCATGTGCATATCTTTGGACTTCCTAGAAGCATTGTCTTCTAAGTATTTCTGGTGCTCAACCATGCTTGAGAAATGGTAACAATGTCTGGTCCATGTTCCTCATGAATACATGCAATGAATTTTGTGGCTGAGGACGTTGTTCCCTCTGCATAAAATCTCCAAGCAATCAAACGTAAAAGAATTCCATACCATTTTTACTTTCTTCAAAAGAAAGGCATGTTCCATTTGTTGACAACACTTCCAATGCCTTGGCTTGGACTTATGAATGCTCTGATCTTTCTCTGTCTTCTTTGCGATTTCCCTCATCAACTGAAGGCCCTTTTCCATTATCACTTTCTATGCATTACAACTCTTTTCAATAGACACAAGAAAGGTAGAAAGTGCAACATGTGCAAGTGGATTATCTTGACATTTACAAGCTTGAATTGCCATACCAAGAAGAGATGAACTCCATTCAGCTATAGAGTCAAACACAGACAAACTTTTGTCCTCCAAAAGAAGTTGTGTTATCAAAGCTCTGTGCCATTTAACAGTTCACTCAAGTGCCATTAAAGAAGCCATAACATCATGTCCATCCATGCCTAATTCTGTAATATTACATTGATTGGAAGATGATGTCGATGCCCAACTAGCAAGTGCCCATGCTGCCTACAAAACATGGACTGATACACAGTGGATCGATGATTCCAATGAGAACTGAAACTACATCCTTTCACCCATCTTGTCTTAAACCACTGCCAAAATCCTTCACTTTGGCGACAAGAAAGTTTCTATCATCCCTTTATCAGCTTCGATAGACACCTACAAATATTGGCAGCCAAAGTCTAAACTTTCCTCGACAGCTGGGCATTCATATTAACATTTGG
The DNA here is from genome assembly GCA_010110895.2 of Picea sitchensis. NCBI lineage: Eukaryota > Viridiplantae > Streptophyta > Pinopsida > Pinales > Pinaceae > Picea > Picea sitchensis. The sequence goes on along the minus strand of SNQJ01S0050676.1, from coordinate 28,219 downwards.
CATGCGATTTATACCCTCTGGGTTTCTCTGGTAGTTTTGTCACTCAGAACCATTCATTTAACACTTAGCAACTATGAAATTTGACATTTGGCGTGGGCATTATTGCGTTTTATTATTATTTTACTTTGTAGGCAATTATCCCCCATTAATAAAGGAAAAGGCATACATTGGTATATATATGCGCCAATGGTTCATAATGGTGCCCTCTTATGGGCTCCTCCTCCATGTGACTTTGCACTTGGCGCTTGTATGCTAGGCTTTGACTTGTGCTGTGTTGCTAATCCATGTTGTGTGTTGATGTAGGTGTGCTTAGATGTCAGTTGGTTGAATTGGAGATTAGGTGTTAAGAGCCCCAATATTTTTGATAAAACAAACTTAGGCACCGTTCATAAGCCCGAGAAGAAAAACTGAATTTTACCTTGCAAACTTTTTGCACCTGTTATGAAGCCGAGACTAAAATGGATTTTGGTCAATTAATAAAAAAAAAACATTGTTGGGTTGAGTGCTTTCTGCCGATTTCACATTTTCATTATGCGCCATGACCATGCCTGAAATAGATAGATATCAGTCAGAGTACTGATTTCCCTATTATAGGGTCCTAACAGAAGGAAGGGGCAAGGATGGAGATGTCAACCCTCTCTTGATATTGGAGGATTGTATATTCCTTTTGGAGGTTTATCCACCCCTTTATATTTGGAATCTGTAGCTACCTTTGGAAGTCATTACTTCCCTTGAACAATAACTATTGGTTATTTCTCATATATTGTGCATGGTGTATTGGTGTAAATATTCTACTATTGTTAATTTCTAATTGGATATAAATGAATATATAATCTGGTTGAAGTATAATTTGATTTTTTTTTAAAATTGTACTTGATACCGATTCACCCCCCTCTTAGTATCAACATCTTCTTTATCAGAGCCTTCTATTGCCATGAATATAACTATTTATGTCTCACTATCACTGACTTCATCTTCACCTGATTGGTAGCAATATTCTTTGGTGTAAAAACTTTTCTTGAATACTTTCTTTTTGGTTCTTTTTGCTTTATAAGTTTGTTTTCTTTTTGAATCATCCTCTTCATTTATTCTATTTTTCTTATGAGGACATTTTTTTTAATCAAAATGACCAATACCATCATAGTTAAAACAAATCAATGGAATCTTACCTTTATATTTTCCCCCGGTTACCTTTTTCAATCTTTTGACAAAGTTGGCCACTTATTCATTGTCTTCCGAGATGTCACTACTGCTGCTATATTCATTTTCTTTTTGCTTACCCTTTTTCTTTGAACTTTTGGATGATTTGAATGCTGCTTATTTTATACCTGGATTTTCCTGTTCAGTTCCCATTTCATAGGCTGTAAATATTCCATGTAGTTCATCCATACTTATTAAGTCTAGATCTGCTCTTTCTTCTAGTGATGAGATCTTATGATCAAATCTCATTGGAAGAGATATTAGTAACTTTTGAAAAATTAGATATTCATTAATTTCTTCTCTCAATCCTATGATAACATTCACTATTGCATCAACTTGTAAGAAGTAAGCTGCAATATTCTCATCTTCCTTCATCTTTAACTGTTCGAATTGACCTCTGTAAGTTTCAAGTTTTGCTGCTTTGACTTTTGAATCTCCTTCATAAATATTTTGAAGTTTGTCCCACATATCTTTAGCAAAGATAAAATGTATAACTTTGGTATATACCGAATCACAAAGACCATTCAAAAGTGTATTTTCATCTTTTGAATTATTTAGACCGAGTTTCTTTCCATTGTCATTTGTTGGTGGAACTGTTGGTTCTTTGTATCCATCTCCAATTGATTGCCAAAATTCAAATCCTTGTTCCTGTACATATGTTTTCATCCTTCTTCTCCAGAATGCATATTTCTATCCATTAAATTGTGGTATTCCATTTTTATACATACTATTTCTCTCCATGATCTACCTTTCAGTGGTTCAACTAATTTCTGAAGGAACCTTCTTTGATACCAATTGTTGGATTACTGAGATGGGAGGTGAATTATGATAGAGTTTTTTAATCCTTTTAACCATAGTATGCAAGTGTTATTTATCTTTATGATCAATATAGAATTATCATCCAATAAGTGCAGAGTAAATAAACCATGAACAAATGAACAATCATACACATACGAAGTACACCAATATTTTTACGTGGAAATTTAATGCAGGAGAAAACCACATAATGCTTTTTCTTATATGTATTTAAGAATTACATTCATTGGAAGCACCAACTTCCTTTTTTCACCAGCTACAACTTGAAGGAGGTTCCATCCCCCTATGTTTTCAGGCTACAACCTAAGGGAAGCTACAACTCTCCAATTCTCTAGCTACAACCAGAAGGAGGCTACAACCCCCTATGTTCTCTGAATACAACCACCTATCCTTGCCCCGTCCACCCACCATGAAATATAAGTGTCAAATGAAGAAACCACTTCCACACTATCACTATAAGATATACCACTATAAACCTATACCAACTTGTACCATTGACCTACAACCAACCTCTACTACTTCCCTATAATCAACCTGTACTTGAACTGATCCTGTACCAATCAAAAGCAACAGATACGTGACCTTTGTGTTCTACAACACACATATGTACACACTATCTATACTACAACTCGTGTATGTACATGACCTATCTATTCTACAGCCTGCATATGCGTTCTAAAAACTATTGTTTTCGCTCTTTTGAATTTTTTTGATGCTCTATAGCCTCTTTCACATCAACCTGAAACCTGTCACTATGTACAAACTATAACTATTCCCTGTGCATACATCCTCATACATATCCTTTACCCAAAGCATCTATATATGTCTAGTCAAGTTCCATACAAGTGTGTGTAATCATGAACAAGTATACATCAAACCCTTTGTGATATTCAACCTCTCAATAACTCAAACACTTCACAAATACAAGCTCTCAACCATGCACCACAAAATCCCTTAACTATATGCCAATAAATACAAGATGTTCCTCAACTCTAATAAGATGTATCAATGATAAATATTGATTATACCATAACTGTATTCCTGTAGATCTGACTTATATAGAAAGTCCCATGCAACCACTAATATCTCTGGGAAAATTCTCAAACCCCCATAACCATTTCTCATGTATACAACAAAATCCAACTACTCATAGAAATAAGACATACCTTTTGAACCAGTAGATAGATTTGATGTACCTGATCACTGTACACCTTCCTGGGAGTTTTCTTTCAGACTCTAGAGACCCGACATTTTCATATTCTCAAGTTTATAGGGATTTTATTTCATGTACATGCCCTATTATACTGCTATCCCACGTACATACATGCCCTGCTCCATTGTATCCCATGTACACCTAAAAAACTAGGGTTTTTTTTTCCAGTATTTTCTGTAATTCCAAAACTTTCATTGTCAACCCTTCGTGCTACCTCAGACTTGCACAACTTCAAACATATCAATGAGTACCTACAATAAACCATAGACAATAATAGATATTCAATGTGATCAATAGGTGATAATATGAGAGCCTTTCTCTCTTATTTATACTTCCATGTAGCGTCCTCAAGGGGTTACCTTCTAACCAACTTAACCCAATCTCCTTCTTTTAGGGAAAACCCACTTCTAAACACTTGTCCACTTGTAACTCACTTTGCTACAAATAGTAAATTCTTGTTGACGGGCAAAATTGACTGCTCGTCAACTAGAAGAGTGAATCCGGTCCGGGGTTATCTAATTAACCCAAGCCGTTTGGATTAATTCACTCCGACAGTTTTAGTGGCTCCATTGGCCGATCTAAGTTCTAAAGAAAGCGAAAAAATAACTAAAGGAAATACAATAACTTACTAAATAAAAATATATATGTACATCTAAATATATATATGTACAATTTATTTAAATAATATATGTATAATAGTTCTATATACAATCTGTACAAATCACGAGTTTTAAACTAAACTCATAAAAATCGAATGTAAATTGATTCCTTTAACAATAGTAATAAAGAAAGCGAAAATACTATTTAGTTTTTTTGATTTGTTTTCTTGGATGTATACATAAAATCAAATATTAAATTACTTAATTGAATAGAAAATTATAGATAGTGGAAATCGTTCTATATATAAAAAAAAATTCTATATTCAGCAAGCAAATGAAATCAAATAAAAAACTAACCTGTTAATGCATTCAACGTCTGTATAATAGTCAATATCTAGTCACCTTATCCGAGAAGTAAACCTGCAACGAATCTCAAGGATGCTTCGAACAANTGGCCGATCTAAGTTCTAAAGAAAGCGAAAAAATAACTAAAGGAAATACAATAACTTACTAAATAAAAATATATATGTACATCTAAATATATATATGTACAATTTATTTAAATAATATATGTATAATAGTTCTATATACAATCTGTACAAATCACGAGTTTTAAACTAAACTCATAAAAATCGAATGTAAATTGATTCCTTTAACAATAGTAATAAAGAAAGCGAAAATACTATTTAGTTTTTTTGATTTGTTTTCTTGGATGTATACATAAAATCAAATATTAAATTACTTAATTGAATAGAAAATTATAGATAGTGGAAATCGTTCTATATATAAAAAAAAATTCTATATTCAGCAAGCAAATGAAATCAAATAAAAAACTAACCTGTTAATGCATTCAACGTCTGTATAATAGTCAATATCTAGTCACCTTATCCGAGAAGTAAACCTGCAACGAATCTCAAGGATGCTTCGAACAAATGCAAAACAATATGTTGGAGATTGAATTTTGATAACATAACATATAACAGACACAATTACGATGATCTTATGATTTACAAGTGATTACAATGATATAAATCTTCTTGTAAGAACTTGTAGTTATACATTCAATAGGAAATAAGAGATAAATCTTAGATTTGTATCGAATTAATGATCACACTATATTATATCTGAAACATGAGATATGGACAACATATGAAAAGAATTATCTCAAATAACAATAAATTATGAAGACAAAAAGCTATCATCATCTATTATCATATCGAGATAAGCATACCTTAAACTAAAACATAATACACAAAAGCTAAAGCTGTAATATGTATTATGTCCCAATCAAGTCCGTGTGCAAATATCCATACTCTAGCCCCAGGCCAAGATGATCCACTGTTCAAAAAATGATAGGTTTATAAAGGTCTCAGGAAACATAACTGTTTCTGTTCCTGAGATCAAATTTGTTTCAAAAATAAAGGGGGATGCAACCACCCTGATTTTACTAAATATCCAAAAACTAATAACAGTCTATTTCTGTTTATTCAAAATACATCATAGATATGACTGGGAGATATTAAAAGTGCCTCAGATCAAATTTGAAATCATGGACCCCTGAATTATCCTGAAAGAAAAATAAAATAGGAATATCTCACATATGTTTTTTGTTATTAATTTAGACAATTCGAATTTTCTTAACTGGCTACAGAATCTTGCGATTCTGTAGCTAGTTATAATAGCAAATGAAATCTCATTTTATTCAATAAATAAAACAGGCTAATTTAATAATAAAAATAGTTCATTCAACAAACCAAATAATCTAACTTAAGAATGACAACAATCATGCTATTAAATTAAAAAAAATAAAAAATCATACCTCTAATCATGAAATCAAATCGTATCATGAAACTTTGGAGTTAACGATGGCTGTAGTTACCTCTACGTTTTTAAATATCACATGACCTGTGGTTTTAATACGTTTTTCTTTCCCCTGGACGACAGATTCAAGCCTATTGAATGACCTTGGGATGGATCAAGGGTTCGCTGTTTGGGGAAGAGACACAAGTCTGGGGAGGTGAAAGAGATGCCGCAGGGTAGACACGGGTCTGCAACAGAATAAAATAAAAAAACGCTCATCTTACCCGACACAAAAATTCTAAGAAATTCAACTCCAAAGGTCGAGGAATATCTCTGCAATGGTCCATTTGTTGGAGAAACTGCCCATATTGAAGATGAAATGACTCATTTCGGTTCTGGGTTTTAAAGGGTTTGTTCTAATTCGCAGCGGTTTGCACATAATATCTCTCGCAAAATCATGTCTCCAGCAGGCAAAAAAAAAACGAGATTAAACTCTGCTAACTAAAGTGTAAAAATTTAGGGCTTGCAGGGAGTCCTCAATAACCTCTAGTTGCACATCATCAAATTTCTCCCTACAACCATCAAAGGAGAACGTGAATTCTTGGGCAACCTGTAAATTAAAACCCTGAAACTTCCTGATGAAAACGTGCCAGCCATTTCTTTCCAAAACTTCTCTAGCATCGTCGTATGAGAGCAGGGTTTGGATACCATTTGGTTCTATTCTTACGACAAGAACCATACTAGATGGGAGGGAAATCAAACAAACACAACATACAGGGAGGGTTTGTGAAAATAAAACAGAGCCATAACCTCGAGCCCAACAATGAGCAGTGTAAAGACTAATACGATGGGATAGTCATTTAATTAAAACACATGTGAAGAGGTTTGCGAAACCTGAGGCCATCCTTGGAGATAATGGTAGCCTACAAATCGTATGCCACCTTGCATTCAGTACGAGCTAGGATCGAATCATTAAAATGAGGATAAGTGCATGCATTGTGGGTTTGATTACATAGTTTAGGTAAGTCAAACGAAATCGAAAATCAAGAGTTTTGTGAAAGAAATGTAATCAACGATCAAACCAAAACCATACAAAAAAAACAAATGGTGGGGGTCTTTTGTTCATAAAACCATCAATCCCTTAGGCATGCTTAGGATCAAAAAGAAAGAGGGTAATATCTTCATGGAAAGGGATCAAAACTCGATAATAAATTATATAAACAATTTGCCTTCAATGAACATTTAAAATGGTAATTGCAGTCGTAAGTTTTCATGCTTTCAATCATGAAAATGAACAATGAATATACGATAGGTAAAAGCGACGATTTACAACTGTCATTTCAGAAACTGTTCATGAAGAGTAATGAACACCCTGTGTAGGCAGCTATGTAGATTATTTAATAAAAATAACAATTATATTATTGCTGCCAACAATGGAGACATGCTGGGAGAAGCAGTTATCTCTGTAATACAAACGAGTTCAGGTTAGAGAAATTTGAAAAACTTCAAATCGAAGAACAACTGAAAATTCATTTGAACATCTTAAAAAATCATGACACAGTCCAGTTGCAGATAGCTTTTGTTTTTAAAGAAACAAAAACTGGTGACAAACTTGGCGAAAGAAAGACACGACATTTAAGTTAATGTCTCCGATACTGTTGACAGGGCCACTGCTGCTAGCAGGCATTCATAGCCTCGACAGGGATGTCAATTAACCCACTCTGATGTTTGTATCTTATCCAAGAAATTTCAAATGAGAACAAAGGATGCTTATGGCCAACACAAAGTTCATACCTGAGAATTTTCTTTTACCTGACATTGCTTCACTGCCAGCAGGCCTTTTCAGTACCCCGACGAAGTTATCTTGGCATCATGCATGCATTTACCCACTGCCAGGAGACCTGTTCAGTGTCCCGGTGGGTTTACAAGCACTTCCCACAACTCTCTGAGAATTTATTCACATTCTGATATAGTTTTATGGATATTCAATAGAGCGGGGTGACGCTGAAAATTCCAGTTTTTTAACACAACTTAATATTTCTACAGGCCTTTAAATTTTTCTAGCAAACCTTCATCGAGATCTGAAAAACAGTTCATTGATAGAACCAATCTTCAAGGATGGGGAGACGTCATTGAGTTGCTTTCTTAAAGAGTAGGGACAGCGTAAAGAGACCTTTTAAAGATATTCGTGAATACTTTCAAGTGCAGATTGAAACCGAGGAATCGACTTTCAGACAAAAGACACCTTCAACCAACCTACAATTTCAGAGAAGGACAACAATAGATGTTCTGACAGCCTTTGACAACTATTTCGAGATGAAGCATTCTGTTTCTCTTTGTTTGAGCTAGACTGTAATACATGGATGTTTGACTCAATATGATCGATGAACTAAAATGAAAACAAAACAAAAAAACAAAGAAAAATTGGAAAGCAAATAAATCCAAACAGAAAAATATGTACAGAAGGTGTATCTGAAAACATCATGCAAAAAATCCCTTGGGAGGCTGAAAGAAAATATAAAAATCCTGTTTGATGTGAAAGTAGTCCTACTCGTGGTACCTTGGGTCAGGGTTGAATTTACGATTCAGATTTATTTATCTCTTTACTTTCCATTTAAAATTTTCATAATAATACTGCACCTTTGAAAAGAAATATTTAATGAAAAGCAGAGAGAAAAGGATTACACAGACTTTCCTGACAATAATTATGTTATGGTTCTCGTGGTGCGCCCACTTGCATTCATGACTGCATTCTTACAAAGAGAAACAGTGAGGAATAAAACTGAAAGAAAACCTATTCCTAAAACTACACTAACTACTAAACAAATCAGAATACTACGTGAAGTCATGCTTCCAATGTATCCATCGGGGTAACTCCAATCCTACGATGGAAACAAAATCAAACATTACTAACAAGAATGGTAATATATCAAAAAATGACATAAATATATCACACTCACCTTCATAATCATTATTTAGAAACAAAGTAAGCATGATCTTACCATTCCCTCGAAAATTCTTGATGTATGAATCCTCTAGCCATTGTGCAATCTTGTCGTGATAAGGGTCATAATGGCATGGGCGAGTGTAAGTAAGTTTGAAAAACTTGTCAAGATTACGAGGAAATGAAATAACCATTAGCCAAGGCTGAAATGCCCCATCCTCCTGACAATTCTCTAAGTGTTCATTAATTTCTTCACATGGAGGATCTAAAAGAAATATGTTGTTGAAATTACTATTACAACTGAGAGGGGGGGGGTGAATCAGTTGTATGTGGGCTTAAACAATTTTAAGTCTGTTAAAACATTATTAAAATTTCCTCATGTGGTCATCAACAATTTACAGCATATGGATAGTAAAGATAGAGAACAACAGTCACACATAAAGTATACACAGTGACAGATTTTTCATGAGGAAACCCATAAAGGGAGAAAACCTCTTCTTCTTCGAAATGATAGGCAGTCTTTTAAGTTCTGTACATCATCTATGATT
>SNQJ01S0050675.1:10327-37640 GCA_010110895.2 Picea sitchensis | reverse complement strand
TTTTTGGCCGTTGAGTGCTCGTTAAAGATTTCGTGTTCTGTTTCCAATCTAAGGGTGGTGGATGGATCCAAAGACTCTTGGGTCAATCGACCCTCTTGATATGGGTCCATGGAATTTTTTTAAACAAGATTTGGCGAATGGGGAGTTTGTTTGATTCCCGGGGATATGAACCCCTTATTCTTATAATAATTAGGTTTTAAATATATTTTTATCCTCGGTTTTAAATGTATTTTTATCCGAAAATTCTTGGGTCAAGGGACCCTTTTGATGTGGGTACATGGAAATATTTGAAACAAGATTTGGCTTATGGGGAGTTTCTTGGATTTCTTGGGATGTTAAATCCTTATTAATATAATAATTAAGTTTTAAATGTGTTTTTAATTATTAATGGGAATATTTGAAACAAGATTTGGTGTATGGGGAGTTTCTTGGATTCTTTGGGATCTTAAACACTTATTAATATAATAATTAAGTTTTAAATGTATTTTTAATTATTAATGGAAATATTTGAAACAAGATTTGGCGTATAGAGAGTTTGTTCGATTCCTTGGGATGTGAAACCCTTATTAATATAATAATTAAGTTTTAAATGTATTTTTAATTATTAACATTAATATATAACATACTTTGTATTTTTATCCAAAAACCCTTGGGTCAAGGGACCCTCTTGATGTGGGTCCATGGAAATATTTGAAGCAAGATTTGTAGTATGGGGAGTTTTTTGAATTCTTTGGGATGTGAAACTTTTATTAATATAATAATTAAGTTTTAAATGTATTTTTAATTATTGACATTAATATAGAACATACCTTTTGCCCACTAGAAATATATTTAGAATTCGGTTGCACCTCAAGGTTGGTAGAATTAAAATAATAGCTGAATTGAGATTATGCATGAAGTTGCTTTTGTTATTTTGTGAAATTTATGGTGGGAAATAAAGTTATTTTTAATAAGATTTGAGTGGTTTTTTTAAGTATCATATTATTTCATTTCAAGTGTTAAATTTAGTTTTTAAACTTATTTATAATTACTTGAGGTTATCTCATCAAAATCATCATGATAATTCTTATAATTGCATTAACTCAAAATACTTCATGGCTCCAAATTGAACATTTCTAGAATCCATCTTTAACACAATGGAATTTTTTTTTGTTTCATTCAATACAAGGGAAATGAGAAAACATTGTTAATGGCTCTCTCTATCTTAATAATTTGTTTTATTGAGACCATTTTCCCTACTTAGAAGAATTGGACGAGAATTGGGAAATGCATCAACTCATTTAAATTTCATAGCCCACATTATAGGGTGTATGTAGATGTATTATAATGAATCAACAATTGATATGCCTTATAGTGATCATTAAGCTCATGCTTGGGTCATCTATGGGCAATTTTCAATAAATTTATGTGTTCCAACCCTAACAACTCATAGAAACACTATGGTATGTTAGGATATGGATGTAATAAAATTGATTTTGAGTTATACATATGAAATAATTTAAATTCTAATTATAACTTCTTCCTTTTGTAAGAATGTTGCATATGAAATTCATTGAATTTGACCAACTAGTTTCTAGCAAGTAATGATTGGGGTGAGGTATCATCATGTAAACAGTCTAGGTTCAAACTCGAGAAAGTGTGAATCCCTTGAGAATTTCTCTAAGGAGACTTTTTTGAATGCCTTGAGTTAGTGTAATATATTCACACTTGATTAAATCCATTAATGTGTAACTCCACACTTGATTATTTCCATTAATGTAATATATTCGTAAATACAATGTGAGGTGACCCTTGGTTTCATCTCCCAAGAGGTTCAAATGACTCTTCCTATTAGGATTGCACAAACCCTATGCGATGATTGCAGAAGGAGAAAACAATCTAAGTGCTAGATTGTAAGTGAAGCGCAAAGTGTGCGATTTTCTTTTAGTGGGAAAAAACTTAAGAGGGAAGTTCAAGGTATGCACCCGAGTCTAATTCGTTCAAGCGACAAAGCTCAAGGAGAGATAGTTGGAGTAAGTCCCTTGATAGAGGAGAAATCCCTTTGTAAGAAAGAGAACAAGAAAGATCTATTCGGGAGGAATCAATATCCCTTACAACCATCAGATCAAGGTAAGAAGTGTGAGCGTTAAACCTTAAGTCCTTCGGACTTTATGGTTGCCACAGTATTTAGGTGTTTATTGCAAAGAAGGAAATTTCCCCAAAGGACCAAAGCCCTGTAGTGAATCTACACCATAGATAGCAGGGATAAGTACGAGTCGTCTGATCCTCAAGTGGTTCATCAATTAGGAACTCAAGGAAAATTTGGTAGTTTTTTACGCAAAGTGAAAATTCCCCGAACTCCCGAAGCACCAAGTAAATATAGGTCATTGGTTATCTCGACTTGTGTCCACAAATTATCAAGTATTTGGAAGTCTAAATATTCGGAGATGGTAGGTGAAATTTCTTTATTCAATCCTAGACGTTTATTGTAAGATGAACGAGGACTATACATCTCTTCCCTTCACCACTTGACATTCGACGATTCAGAAATCTAGTGATGAATAGGAGATAAAAGTCCTGAATCTTGGAGTTTCAGAGTGGATCTGAGTCGTTGGTTTTGGAGGAGTGTGAGTCGTAGATCCCCACTTTAGTGTTAGTTATTTTAGAGATATTGTTCATTGGAGTAACAAGAATTCCCAAATCCCATAATTTCTTCTCAACGATAGATCTCGGCGAGGAGTGTGGATCATTGATTCTTGAACCTTTCGACGGTTCTCCACTTTAGCATGTGGAGGAATTGGAGTCTTGTTTTGTATGATCTTTGGAAGCCTGAAGTTCTAGAGAACTAGAGTCCCGAAGCTTTGGACAATTCCAATTTGGGAGTTTGCCAGTTCGACATTCAGGTTATTTGTGATGTTGTGTTGATAGAATATTTCTAGAGCATCGAAGTCCACAAGATCTGGATAAGTGCCTTTCAAGTAATCACTTGGTTCCAACCCCCGGTAACATGCGATTTCTGCCAAAGTTATCACTTTTAAAATTTTAACCCCTAGGTTTGAGTCAAAGGTAAAGTGGAGACCGTGTTGGAGTAAAACGACCATCGAGAGCATGAATTTTAGTGTAGGAAAAGGAGAAAATGCATGTGGATAGGATTTTAAGGGTTCTGTGCGTACCCGAGAGCCACTTCTTCTCATGTGTAAATCGATCCTATACCGAGATATTGCTCGAGTCTAAGGGGAATTTGTATCACCACGCAACCTAACCTGCAAGGTAAGGACCTCCAAGACACATAATCAATGCTCAATTATAGGATTCATCTTATTAATGATCCATGTGGATATCGGTGGCCACCACCTTTTCCTCCTAGCTCAAAACAATTTTCTCGCAATTTTGGCAATTTACTATTTTTAGCAGTTTCAACTTTCAGACCCATTTTGAGGGCCTAAATGAAGGTTTTTCGGGATAGATCTTATTAATGACATATGAAGACACACTTGATCTCCCAAAATCGATATCCTCAATGATACCTTTCTAACGGGCTATCATACGCCTAAAACAAAGATCGTATGCAAAAGTTATGACCCCGGAAAGTTGATGTACTAACTTACCCAAATGGGGCCCACATGACTTTTGGCCCTTCATCTTCTAGAGTTAATTTTTTGGATGTCTAGCGTTTTTGACATTCCTATTTATTCTAAAAAGGCCTTCATAGCCTCATTGTAATCACCTCCTTGCGAATACGAGTAGCAGTCACATCTCTTCTCAGAGATAAGTTGCCACCATTCTAGCGAGTCTTTCACTCTATGTTTTTACAGTCTTTGTACATTTCTTTCATTAATAGAAATAATGTATTAGTGCATATCTGTGTTTATGGTTGCATCTCTAATACATTTATGTTATATTATTGGATATTTGTGATATCTCTGTGCATTTCTTTATTGTATCTCCACTCTCATTTTGTGTAAAAAATAATCTAGATCAATTAATTTTGACCATTTAAGATCTGAGGACTACTCGAAACTGTTATGAGAAACATGAAGGTATATAACTCCCATATCCCAATCTTAATCCACATTCAAGACCATAATTAACTACAATAATTAACCATAATTTCACCAAAAAAACCATAGAATAATCAGTTACACTTTATCAATCATTTAAAAAATACTCAAGTGTAATTAAGCAATAAGTACAAATAACTATTATTTAAAGAATCGATAAATTACACTTAGGAAGAATATAGAATCTATTCATTAAATCCTCTTAACCGGAAACTCGTCATACAATTCTTGATGAATGACTACTTCCTAGACTTCACTATGTTGACTAAACTTCCAACCAACACATGTACTTTCAATTATTTACGAAGTAAGGGTATTCAATAATGATGTTGTATGTTACACCAAAAAAATATATAAAAGAGATTCACAAATAAATTATCATAATGCAATTTAATATAATGCTATCACATTCTAATCCATAATTTCTAATTACTAGAATTTGGGTATGACTTTTATCCTTAGAATTTTATCGTTTTATAAGTTTTTAACTCTATGGTAGATCATTCAATTTACCTCTGATATTATTCAATTATCGTATGACTTTTAGCCTAAGCTCAAATATAAAGATATTTATAAGTTTTTAACTTTATGGTAAATCATTCAATTTACCTCTGATCTTATTCTAAATGTTTTTTCGAGTAGATAAACAAGAGGAGTTGCCAAGAAACAAGTCCCTGCAAACCAGGGCTTGTGCTTAGGCTTATGTGATAGATTTTTTAGAATTCCTCACGTAGGTTGAGTTATAGGAGTTCAGTTTAGTTAATGTTAGTTCACTTTAGTTCCCAGAGTTAAGTATAGTCTGAGTTATTAGATTACCTTATTTATAGTTATAGTCAAGTATAAGATATGTACTAAGATGATTAATATAGTATAATAGAGTATTTAAAAATGTTCAAAAAAAAAAATCAACTCTTAGGCAAACTCAGATGCAGATCCATCATTAAAGTCAATCACCATTTGTCATGAAAAATTTGACAGTTTACCGAGCATCAATGCCATGTATAAGAGGAGTGGCAAAGAACTAAAGATTGTTTTAATGGACCTGAAGTATTAAGCAAATTGTGGCAGATCTCTTGTTGTGAACTACATCCGGGGCTTTGTATCATAATGTTATTGGAAAGATGTACCCAAGACACAAGGAATGAAAATGAGATGACAAACTTTAGTTCGAATTTTGTTCAGACGCAAAAATGAGTTGGGGGGTTCTTGGGATGATTTTTTGACGTGATGTGCTACTCATTAACTCAGTAGGATTTTTTGATTTGGTGATATTTTTCTTCCAACTATAGCTAAACAGGGTGCATGGCACATTGGTTTGGTTAGATGCGTCCATGCAATCTTAGATCCAAAAACCTATGCCTTACCCGGGTCAATTGAATAGTAATTTAAGGAACAGAATGAGCAAATGAACTATATACACAAAATGTTAATTAAACAAATACAAACATAGAAGTCTCTTGCCTCATGGTCCTCATAAATATATGTGAGGATTGTTTGTTTTTTAAATGTGTACATGAATATCATCACAAAAAGGACATGTGTGTTTCATAGTAAAGAAATGTGTGTCAGATTAGAGTTTCTCCATGCTTCTTTCTCGCAACAACAACCTCTAGATCCAATCGAGGGCTAACATACACTGAACCATTGTTCATGAGAATGGTCCATCTTTGCAAAAAGTTACTAGTTCGGCCTATTGGGCATGACACTCAAGCAAGGATCTATCTGTCTCTGAACTATCAATCATCAAAGAAGCCATCCCCCATTCAACCCAACAAGCTAGAGAAGCCTACCCATAAGTTAGATTTCGGTTGTGGTTCACTATTTCGGTTATGAAGTGGTAGCAGCAGAAAAGTATGCTAATTCATCATATTGCAGTGGAAAAGTCTGCTAGTAGACCCAGTGTGAATTCAAAGGAAGTAACAGTCTCTTGAGAACATTTGATAGAGGAGTTATCTTCATGGCTACATCCATTCAATTTAGTAAGCGAGCCAAGCACTCGACCTCCTCGTAAAAACTCGTAAAAGGTATTCATTTTCATGCGTTGTATTGCCACGAAAACCCGAATAAGGTACTCTCAAAAGAGGTCTTCTTTCTTCTGTTGTAGATAGAATGGAGTCTCTCAGCTCAATATTTGTTTTTTATTTTTCTTTCTTCTGCTTTTGTTTGGTATACAGTTTGAGAATTTGTACAAAGTCAGTTTGGATGGAAACTTGCAGAGGAATTCATAATGGTTATACATATCCTATAATGTGGGTTTGACAGATTTATGTTCATTTCCATGGGTTTTTCAAATTTCGACATTGCACTGCAAGATTGGTTTTTCTTAGAATCACCAAATTTTTATGTCTGAAGCCTTTCATGGTGTGCATGCGAGAAGAGAGATATATAATAAATCTATCTCATGTCTCTCAATAAACGATAGTATTATCATAGAAGATGTACAAATATTAAATGTAGGACTCGGCTTGCAACCTTTTTTTATATTCAATATTGTAATGTTGGAGTATGAATTCACTGGAGGATGACCCACCTCCACCCTAAATAGTAATAACAATTCCACAGTTTCTTAAGGGGATCTTAATTGGAAGGGTAGTAAGAGGGCTCAATTGGAGAGCGGGAGAGTCTGATCAATGGCATGGACATCAGAGTAGAAAGGAAAGGAGAAGAAAGCAGAGAAGAAAAGAATGGAGAAGAAAGCAGAAGAGAGGAACAAAGTAGAAAGGAATGGAGGGTGGAGTCTGGAAGGCGAGGAGAGAAGGCGACGAGAAAGAGGAGCAAGCGGATGGAGGGTCCGAGAGTTTGGAGAGTCTGGATCAATGACATGGACATCAGAGCAAAAAGGAAGAGAGAAGAAAGCATAAAGGAGGAAAGAAGAAGAAAGGAACATAGGGTGGAGAGTCAGGAGCAAGCAGATGAACTAAGAAGAAAGGAACGAAGGGTGGAGAGTCTAAGCGAGGAGAAAACGAAGGAGAAAGCAGATGGATAAGTGCGGTTAAAATATGATTTATAATAATGATAAGCGACATGCAAGTGACCAAGCGGAGGGCACTTGGCAGAAGACAGGGTTGGCTCCTCATCACAGGTTATGGTATGAGGGTTACTGTATGCATAGGAAAATATTAATGATAGCATTTAATGTTTCAAATTAATGCTAAATTGAAACTTAGCATTAATTCACATTTCTATGTATATATCATGTTCACCAAGTTTTGATCATCTATTTCCCAAAGTTTGTGGCAGCTTGCGTTGATATGAGGCCAAATAAGACCTCTAAATTAAAAATTAGGATTAAATAAGAAATATGAATTGAAAAACTGCATTATTGAAACTTTGGTTAAATTTCTTGGTTTTAGTCTCATACTAACACGGGAATGCACAATCGATTACTAATAGTCCCTACAGCGCGAAGGGAGGGACTAATAAGTATCAAGTAACAATTGATCTAAATATTTGTACACCCGAATGAAAGAATCTGTAGAGTCAATCTATCCTTAGAGGTAGCTTAGATTTTTAAAAGCACAATATTAAATTTACGCTTAATTCCTGGATATCCAAACTTTAGATTGTTTAAGGAAAGTAAGTAAAACATCGATAGTATTAATATGTTCTCATATTTAAAAGATTCTGCAAATGTGTAAATGAGACGAGAAGTCGCAAGAAGAGGGTATCAACTACCAAACTCTCAGCGCAACACCGGTAAGGAGCCTTATGCTAGTAATGGATTCATCCATACACTTGACTATCAGTTGAGCATAAGACTACGTAATTCATTTCACTTCTAGTTCAGGATTTATGTCCGAAATTTGGCATTGATAGTGAGAGTTCACTAATATTTGAAAATGCATGGAGATTTAAAATTTAAAACTACCCACACGTCAATGAAAGGAAACTTGTCAACATGTAATGTAGCTTCAGAGTGACATTCGTGCAAGGTAAAATTGTGAACTAGTAATTCAACACTCAGACAACCGTGACTCTCGATACCTAAGACATTCAATATATGGGGTTGCAACAATTGGGATCTCATACTTAGTCTTCTAATGAGTATACCCAATTCACAACGATAAGTAGGAAGAATAATACCAGAAGTTAACCACGACATGGTGGAAAGTCCAGCCAGTTCCGGTAATGAAAATAGATATTCCAATGATACCACAATCTTAAAAATAAGAAAAAACAAAAAGATAGAGCATCGATACACGCTAGTCCTATAACCTACAACCCTACAAATTTCTAGTTTGAAGAACAGTGACGTTACTAAAACACCATACGGATTCAATATTTCGGAGTGCCATTCCGTTAATGGATCTTATGAATTGTTCTTATTTCAAAATGTAAATTGATTATACACATTCCATTCGAATTTGATTTATAATTTCGTTCAATGTAGAAAGACTATACAAGTTACTAATTTTGTATTTGTACATTTACATTATAGCGATGCTAACCAATTCCAATCATGATGCAATTTTTTTGACAACATTTTACAAACTTTAAATATTTGATGCAATAATTGGTAGTGTTAAAATATTCCCAACGAATATTTGATTCTTGATAGTGTTAAAATAAATTAAAACCATGGTTGTAATCAAAACTAATGCGCCACCATCACTAAATTCGATCAAGAAATTGCACAATACAAGACAACGACTATAACTAAATTCCAATCCAGGTTCCTTCTTCCTGACTCCGACTGTATGACCATCGAATCCAAGAACTCTGAAGTAACTGTAGTGATTAAATAAATCCAAGTTCCGATTTCATAAACAAAAAATTGCATCAAACTAATCAATTTCATAATTCTGTTTGTACATAAAATTGGCAGCGAATATATATTTTCCATAATTTCGATTTATACAAAAATTAGTTGGGAACAAAAATTTCCATAATTTCGATTTATACATAAATCGACAATGAACATCAATTCCACAATTTCGATTTATACAAAAATTGGTAGCGAACAAACAATTCCATATTTTCGATTTTGGTGGATGAAATGGAAGTTCACAACAATTCAACTTTTTGGATTGCACATTGACTCTTGAATGAGCTTGGAAATTTTACTCTAAAATTTACCATACTAAGATACAAATATATTTTTAAGTGGAAGATTTCCTTCAATGTGGACTTGCGCTCCTTCTTACTTCCACTTGCTAATCATAAAGACTTCATGGGTACCTCTAACCCAATGTTAGGGGTATCCTTATTGCCCCTTATCCCCTAAGCCGCAAAGGGGCCACACACAAGAAACCAACAAACCATAGCTCCACTGATTTCCTCACAAGAGCTTCTACTCTTTTCTACAAGCATTGGTATCTCTGTGAGAAATTTTTCTTAGATTGATTGACAATTGGTATGGATTGTTGGTTGTCATTTATTTCAAACACTGAAGAGTGATATTGTAGATTGATGTCAACCCTTAGTGATTGATGTCAACCCTTGGAGAAGCCTCGTAGTGAATTATGGTAGCACAAAGGCATTGGTAAGGGACCCGAGTCTCTTTGAGGTATAAGGGAATGAAGATTAATGAATTTACATGTAATATTATTCTATATGGATAGTACATGTCATGTTATTTCTTGTGATAGGTGGAACGTCACATAACTCCTCAGATTTAGAGAGTTATGGCCTTATGAAGTTGAAGAACCCTTGTGAGTTATCTAGAATCCCCAAGAAGGTCAAAGAAGTCAAATTAATCTAGAAACTCCTAGAAGAAGTTGACTAGTCAAAGTGGGTGAAACTAAGAGTTATTCATGGGTATGATTGTTGGATTAAGAAAATAATTAAAAATAAGTTAGTTGCAACAAGAATTTGTGAGTTTGGTAATTATGGTAAAGTAGTTGTGATGATACGATTGAATAGTCAAAGTGGTTGACCAAGAAATAAATTAAGTAATAAAGTGGTTGAAACAACAATTTAGTTAAGGTAAATGAAGCTATGAATTGAATAATTATATAAAATATAGTTGCAACAAGAGGTTTTGAGTTAAGAGTGGTTAAGTGGTCAATGTGGCTAAGTAGACAAAATGGTTAAGTGGAAGAAGTGGCTAAGTGGACAAAGTTGGTTAAGTGGAAAAAGTGGCTAAGTGGACAGAATGGTTAAGTGGACGAAGTGGCTAACTGGACAAAGTGGTTAAGTGGATACTTCTAGAGGAAGCTACCTGGAGAATATAAATAAGAGAGAAAGGGTCTCCCATTTACATCCATTGATCATATTGAATATCTATGAGTGATTGAGGTAACGAAATGATATATATAAGGAAAATTTAAGAGGGAAGGTGAAGTAAACAAGGCCAAATTTCAAGGGGGGATAAAGTCTTTTGATGATGCTTTCTAAGGTATGTTATTTACAGGTCATCTCACTATTTTTGCAATAATTTTTTTATATAATGATATAGATAGAGAAATATGGAGGCCATTGAGAAAACATATCCAAGTAACTATGATAAAAATTTCCTCTTCTGGTTTGTTTTATTTTTGGAGTTACACTCCATGGAAAATAGGGTTTGTGGCTAGTACTGAAACTAGTCTAAAACAAGTGTTTCAGGTAAAAATGTGATAACTTCTTCATAACAAATCCAAATTCAGTAAGACAAAATGTATTAGTTAGATTAGAGGTTGTAGTATGTTGAGTGCCATTTTTAGATCCATACAAAAAATATTATCTCTGGGACATTCTCTACAACTTAGATCTCTAGAATAATCCATAATTCAGCAAGGTATGTCATCTTTGTTATAACTCATTTTCTAAGAGATTCCAAGTAGTGAAACCTTGAGGAATTGCATAAAAGAAATTCAAGAAAATTTTGTACTATTTTCATATCTTTATTCATTACAGATACAAAGTTATGATTATTTCAAGTTAGGGTTGTTGACTAATCCAAAATTATTCATGTGAGACTAATGTAAAGTTTGATGAAAATGCTAGTCTTTTGTTGTTAAAGTTAAGGATGGTTTGCAGGTATGTGATCATATACACTAGTATGTTATAGAATTACAAAACAAATTTGGATGATGAAATTTATGAGGGATTTTGGTTGAGGTATGTTAGAGATAGAGGTTGTATAACAGTGAGGTTGTAGCACATGGTTTCATGAAATGGTTTATGGTATTTTCTTATGGATAGTGTAATGCATTTCTTGAGAACTTTTGATGTTTATATTTGTATATGGTTGAGGTACATGTTGGGTACATGGTTGAGACAAGTAGTTGATGAGTTGGCACATACATGATGTGTATAGTTTATGGTGTTGGTACATCTTGATGAGTCATAGTTGATGCATAATTGGTACATACTTGGTACATAGTTGGAGACACTTTTTAGTAGTATTGTTGACACATGGTTTATGGATGATGTAGCATACATGTCTTGGTATATTATTATAAACACATATTGATCTTGGTGTTGATTATGAGTTGTTGTGATGCACATTGTTGAGAATTGTTTTGGTGATTGATCTTGGTGAATAGATCTGATTTGGTTGATAATATTGATGAGACAGGTTGTTCTGATAGGTTGTTTGGACAGGTTGTTGTGACAGGTTATTTTTACAGGTTTGGGGCATGGTTGATGCACTTGTTTATAGTATAGGTTGAGGTATAGGTTGGTGCATGGTTGATGCATTTTTTTATGGTACAGGTTGATTACAAGTTTTTCGGTACAGGTTGTTATAGGTTGTTTGGTGTAGGTTGATTGGTACGAGTTTACAATAGTATATCTCACATTCACAGTGTGAGAGTGGTTCCATCATTCCGCTTATATTTTAGGGCGGTTAGATAGGAAAGGATAGATGGTTGCAACCACCTTCCGATTGTATTTGGAGAAAATAGTGGGTTGTAGCCTCCTTCTGGTTGTAGCTATAGAATTAGGGAGTTGGATCTTCTGTCAGGTTGTATCCTCAGAAACTAGGTGGTTGTAGCCACCTTCCGATTGTAGCCGGAGAACATAAGGGGTTGTAGCCTCCTTCTCCTTAGTGCCAGATAATTTGGGATTTGGATATTCCCTAAGGTTTTAGCCTGAGAAACTAGGGGGCTGGAGCCTTCTTCCAATTGTAGCTCGAGAATTGCAATTTGGTGCTTCCTTGAATGTAATTCTTGACATATAATAAAATCATTTTGTGGTTTTTTCCGCATCAGGTTTCCATGTAAATATTGTTGTAATGTGCATTGTGTGGATGTGTTTATTATTGTTTATTATTCACTCATTAATTTAATTCTTATGATACAATAATATATTGTTTATGAACATAAGAACATGGTTGAAAAAGTAAAAGAATATACTTTTTGGTTTAAAGGATTAATAATCGGTATAATTGTTCATCACTAATTAACCCCCCCTCTTAGTAATTCAACAATTGGTATTAGAGTGGGTTCCTTCAAGAAATAGTTTAACAACTCGAAGGAGATCATGGATTATTATGAGAATGGAGTACCATTGTTTAATGGTAAAAAATGGTCTAAAGTATGAGATATGATGCTGAATGAATAAAATATTTTTACAGGCACATGGGTATTATATTTGGCCATCAATTGTTACAAGATATCATATTTCAAAAAGGGAAAAGACTAAAACCAAGAAATAATTGAAGAAGAATAAAAAAATAGCAATGGATTTTATCTCAGAAGGATTACCTAATATGTTAAGAGAAAAGGGTGGTAAATGTTCATCAACCAAAGAAATTTGGGATAAGTTACATGATATATATTCTTCACCCATCACAAATACAAAAAATTCCAAAGAATATGTAGGTATAGATCAAGAAGAAAGATGTTGAAATCTCATGGATATTAAATACATGATGAATATTAAATAAAGAATAAGAGGTCGAATTATTAATTATTAATTATTAATATCATGGATATTAAATAAAGAATAAGAGGTTGAGAATCTTGAAGAAGAAATTTTCACATTGAGAAGTAAATTCGTCAAGCTCAACAAGAACATTGAACATACAGAAACATATACATCGACAATAGAGAATGAAGAGAAGAACTATAGGTTGCTAGAAAAGAGGAATGAAGAAAATATCAAGAATTATGCATAAGTACTCAAAGGAAGGAATCATGGTCAATAAGAATCTAAGAAAACTAATAAAGATAGATATTCAAGAAGAACATCAAAGAATTATGCATAAGTACTCAAAGAAAGGAATCATGGTCAATGAGAATCTAAGAAAACTAATAAAGATACATCTTCAAGAAGACCATCCATGTTCAAGCCACAAAGAAGATTCAACCATGATCATGATCAGTCAAGGAATAAATTCAGAAGGATAGCACCACAAATAAGATCATTCAGTCCCATGTATGTAAATTTATTTTATGGTCATTGTTTTTAGTGTACTAAATTTGGACATATGGTTGCAGATTGCAGGGATTATAAAATAAATGTTCAAGAAAAAAATTCCTATGTGGCCCCACATTACATTGAATGTTGCAAATGTCATAATTATGGACACATAGCTTGTGATTGTAGAAGAATTATCGATACTTCCATGAAAGAGAACATTGATATCAGATATAAGAAAGTATGGATAAGAAAACTGGAAGAACACGTGAACAAAAACCAGGTCCCAGAGATTGCAAGATTGTAAATAAAACGATATGAAGAAAAATCTATAGAGAAAAAGAAAGATATTAGATACAGAAAGGTTTGGAAAAGAAATGAAAGAAACTAAGGACATGTAATAAGGAATAGATTCAAGAGATTCTACTTTTAGGTATTGTAGTGAAAGATGAATCCACAGATAGAAAGAAAAAAGTCAGAGCTTAGAGAGATGATGAATGTTCCGATTGTAACGGTCCTCCTCGTTATGACAACAAACCTCTTATAACAAATGAATTTTTTTTGTGTGTGTGTGCGTGTGTACAAGGGTAACAATACATTATACTCTACACCGCCACATGACGATGAATCATGATGCATACATCTACGATATCAACATAAGGATTTAAGATGCACATCAACATCTGTCAGCAATGAACAACAATCAACCAACAAAATAATAAGACTGAGTACTCGCCCATCCTACCCTGCAATGGTTAGGACCTCCAAGACACATAAACAATGTTCAAGCCCAGGTTCCCATTGATTTTAACATTTTAAGGTCTCAGGGATGGCAAATGTTTTGAGGAACATGGAGGTGTCTACATCCCACCCGACACAATCCATACCAAACTAAATATACTAAATCAACAAACATCAAGGACGATCGTTGCGCGATAAAGTTCTATGAATCAACACACATTAAGAATTCCACGGTGCAAGAGAATTTGTTTAATAAATCCATCATGAAACGACATAAGTGCGAGCGAAATGGAAACAACCTTATTTAAATCAAGAAGCAAGGGTAGTCATCTACTTTACTTCAAGGCATGGAATTAATCATTCATTAATTCAACGGTAGCTAACATTTCTAGATAAAGTGACTACACACATGCCTGCCATACCTATCATGGTGCCAAATTAAAAAATCTTCTATGATTAATCAACCTATTATGCAATATAAAAAGAAAACAATTGAGGAAATAGGAATTACATGAAGAATAACAAGAAACACATGGGCATAACTACAATTTTGAATTTTCATAAAATCTATAAATACGATTAGTATCTTGTTAAGATCAAGCTCATTTAGGTTAGGCATCACTTATCGACGATTCAACTCAAGTGACACGTACCACTCCTATGTAGCTCACTATGTAACATAAAGAAATGAATCGTATTACTCAAGTGATAAACTAAAAATTTAATACCAATTCCATATCCACATGTTTATTGTTTTTTTCTCAAGGTAACTATAAAGGATCAAACTTAAAGAGCAATTAATGGAAGTACAGGCTGCTTTATTCATATATTAAAAGAATTAAAGGAGCAATACCTTTTAACAACACAAGACTTCAAGGCTAATTTACAACCCTATTCCAAGGTATCATAAGGTGGTCCCAATCTTTTAAGTAGTACATAAGGATATCAATGCCACCTTACGCAACCAATTATAAGGCATAAGGGATTCAATCATAATGAGAATAAGGAAGGATCCCAATCACTAACAACAGATTATCATATTGTACCTAGCTTTAAAGGACATTATATAAAAATAAAATTTTCATTATATCATCCTATACTAAATGAGTTGTGGACATTTATAATATTTAAGGGATAAAGGCAATTATTATCATCAAAATATTTACTTAACCACCAAATGTTTTTCCTGGAAAATAACCTTCAGTAAATCATTGCAATTTGTGGGATCTATTTGAGACATGGTCTTAGTTAAAGGGCTACAACTTTACATAAAACAATAACAAAAATAAAGGTAAAGAATTAACTTGCTTGCTAATTGCCTACAGGTCAAGTGGCGAGCTTGTGTTTATAAGAACAATATCACACACAGACAATGAACAACTATGAGATATATCAATAACAAGAAACAAAATAAAAGGCATTAATGAGGTAAGTCAATACTTGCACAAATTTCAAGGTCAGTGACATAATGTAGAATCTAAGATTGCCACCCAACAACCATCATAACTACTGCATCCATGGATTAGCCACAAAACTGGCCATAAAGATATCCACTAGTTGCGCCCTTGATAAAAAAGGATTCCTTGTCATCTGGGATTAATGTCAAGTTACTGAAGCTGCAAAAGACACGTCTAGAACACACAGCGCTCAAGATCGCTGTCAATGATAGAGGCGGCTATGTCCCATCGTTTTGCAAAGGAAAGATAAATACAATCCAGGCGACTGGAACAACCAAACGCGGCCCATGAATCTGTGAATATAAAGAAGGAAAAAGTTCAAGATAAGGGACACAAACTCACACGATTTTCGATCAAATGCAGGTTTCACACAAGACTTCTTATCCCAGAAATTAGCCCCAGACACAGTGAGTACAAAACTTCAATTATGAAACCAGAATGTCAGTAAGGGGTCCATCGGGTTCAATGTCATTGTAGTTATCTCAACAGGGCCACTGTATCCCATGCAGGACCCTAAACTAAGTCCACCAACATCTCAATAGCCAAATTGAGTAGGAGTCGAGAATCTATGGTTTGGTCCAAGGTTGCCTTGGAATTTGACTTTGTTTTTAAAATTAAATAGAAAATTGAATTGCAGGAACTCTAATACTCATTTAAAAATAAAATTAAACCATAGAAAACGCATAAATTTACATAATTGTTTTAAAATAATAAAAATCAAATCGGAATGCAGGATGGGTCTAAGGTGACTCACCCAGAAGAGTTTACACGAATCATTTGTTAAGTCAAACCACCACAGATTACAAGTAGTGGCAAAATCATGTCGAACAGTGGCAACGCAGTTGGCCAACCCACATTCTAAATCCACTTCAGAGTAGACACCCTCAAACCAAAGCATGTCATAGAGAAAGGGAAACATAAATTGTGTTGTAGCAACACAGTCAATAAAGAGGAGAAAGAAAATGCAGAAAGAAACATTTTAAAAATCACTATCCCTTAGACATCATAAAATCGCAGAGATACAATCTATATCACAGAGAAATTGCTGGAATAAAAGTAATCACTTCCTGAGATAATGTTATATGCATTCACTGGTGTAAGTATAAATGCTCTCTGAATTAAGGGAAATGTAGTCAATATATAATTAAATGAACAAATAGGAGGTCGCTGGATAAGTAAGGTGTAGTGTAGGTAGAGGATCATGCTGGCAGAAACACTGATGAATTTCACATTAGCTAAGGGATAAGGCAGTCATGTAATAATAAGGCACACGACAATCATTCATCCAAGTTATAAAATTCAGTCATGAATCTAGTCCACAGTTTACCTACAAATTACACAAGAAGATCTAAAACATACATCCTATGACATTATATTAATCAACTGAAAAGCGTATCGTGGCCTGTGCAACTCCCACTCACCGACCATCAAGACCTCACCGACACCTCCCAACAAACGCTAGGGGCACTCTTCTTCCCCCTTGGCTCCCGATCCATGGGGCCACTGCTTGTATCCCGTGTAGTGCGTCTGGCTCCCCATCTTGCCTGCATGAGGCCAGGCTCCAACTACTCAGGAGCTAGGAGGAGAAAACCTAACACAAGTAAATCGGTCAATTACACTAATCAGACAATGTGACTTTAAGCTAACAATTGATCCATGTTCCTCCTCCTTCCTCTCTTTTATGGAGTTTTAGAACTTCCAGTCTTTCCCTAAATCTCATTTTAATTTAAGTTTTAAATACAAATCTTCTAAAAATATCCTTAGGTACCGTGATCATTTCATCCCCACATTTCCTCAATGGTATTTTCTTTAATTTATTAAAATTGTCTTATTTCCATGACCCACCTAGAGTTACTCCTAAATTTACTCCTAGGTGTCCTAGATTCCCTTACAGGGTTTAAAGATTTCCCTAAAATGAAGTTGCTATTTTAGTTCAATTTAGAAGGTTCTTATCTGATTCCTTAATAAGTTGACCTCCCTCTTTTTACTTTAAGTTCCCCATCTTTTTCCTTTTTATGTTACCTTCTTTCCTAGTTTCCTAAATTTTTATAATTTCCCTCTTCCCCTTTTTATTAGAGGATAGGTGACAGTTGTGCAATTTAACCACTTCTCGTACATTATTAATTTAATATCTTTTGTTTTTTTTTTTTTTTTTTTTTTTTTTTTTTTTTTTTATCCACCGATTTTATTTAAGTTCTTACTCTCTTCATTTTACACAAACATTATGAAGTCTACAATTATTACTTAAGTGCTTTTTATTTTAAACTTTATTATTTTATTTTTATAGAATATTAATTTCTTGGGGTGGGTAAAATTTTACCCCTATTGAAGTTTTAGACTTAGAACTTAGATTCTGGATTAGACGACATTTAATTGGGGGAATTTTTTTTTAAATTTCTTAATGAGATAATTGTCTTAGGGACACCCTGGGTTTGTTCATTTATCATCATCAACGCGATGTTGCCCTTCAGGGACGCACTACGTGCTCAAGGGTGCCACTCGCTTCTTTTGTTTCTTTTGCGACGTTCCATTTCAGGACGCACTACGTCCTCCAAGGTTGCCACTCGCCTCTTGACTAACTAGTAGACATCAATAACTCCTGGATTCAAAACTCCGCCAAGTGAACTAATAGGAGACTAAGGGCTCTAAGTCAGGCCCCCGCCTTGTGCATATAGAATCATTGTGAGTGACTTTGATGGTCTACCCTCACGACATCATGGGTCCCTCTCGAACTGGTAATCATTAACCACCACAGTTCGAGCCATGGCAGGAGTGCTAGTATGTTGCTAGCTTGAGGGCTGTTGTCCACCTCTCCATCAGCCTCTCAGGTGGTCGTGTGGCATTGCTACTCCACATGTGAGTCTTGTAGGAAAGCTATCGTCAGCCTACATCATCAACAAATCATGTCAGAACATGTCAGGGAAATCATATCATCATCTCAAATGTGCTAATATCATAGTAAATCAATCAAACCAAGTAGCACACTCCCTGACTCAATCTAGAGTCAAAGGGGTTCCATCTATGCTTTTTCATCCTCAAGGTCCAAAACCCTACACACTCAGAAGAACCGAGTCAATAACCTCTATGTATATGTCAATGTAGTAAAACAACATGTCATAACGCCTCATAATCAAGATAAATGTTTTAATATCGCTTAATATATATGGATCACTTGCGAGCAAGTGTCCTCAAACAAAGTTCACTCAATGCGCTAGAGTGGGATGTTACATACACCTCTTGGTCTAAACTTCATCCCGAAGTTCATAGTATAAACATACACCCCCTCTTGGTCTAAACTTCATCCCGAAGTTTCATAGTATAAAAGCCGAAATAAGTGTATCACAATATCATATGTCTATCTATCAAACAAAAATGGAAATTGTCGGCGCATATCATATGCGTTCTCCCAAGTCGTCAAGTGCAGACTATAATTGTCCCACTCGACCTTGACCTAATCTATCGTTCAACGTCGTAACTGTCGAATGCGATGATCTAAGATGTGGACTAGCTCATCCTTGAGCGCTCCCTTGTCTGATACCTGCAATGAACTCATGTCAATAACATGTGTAGGATCACTAATATAATGTCTCAAATTAGATACATGAAAAACATCATGCATACGCCTCAAGGAATCGGGCAAGGCTAGTTGATAGGCCACGTGCCCCTTTCTCTCCACAATCTCGAAAGGTCCCATGAATTTAGGAGAGAGTTTATCTCCCTTCCCAAATTTAATCGAAGTCTTATGCGGTTTAACCTGCAAGAAGACTCGATCTCTGACCTCGTAACTATGGTCGACTCGGCGTGCATCGGCATAACTCTTCTTTCTATCCTGTGCTTCTTTAATCCTTTGTCTTATGTTTTTCATTTGTTCTTCCATTTCTTGTATCACTTCTGGTCCCACCAGGACCCTATCCTCAAGTCAATCCCAACTCAAGGGTGTCCGACACGGTCGCCCGTAAAGAAACTTGAAAGGCGTCATTTTAATGGTGCTCTGGTAACTATTGTTGTAAGCAAACTCTACTAGAGGAAATAATTCTTCCCAATGCTTTTGTTGGTCCATCACGTACATGCACAACATGTCCTCCAAGGTTTGGTTCATTCATTCAGTCTGTCCATCAGTCTCAGGATGATATGCAGTACTAAAGTTAAGTTGAGTTCCCAAGGCCTCTTGGAAGCTCATCCAAAATCATCCAGTAAACATCAATCCTCAATCGGATATAATCTTCTTCAGCACACCATGCAGCCTCACAATCTCACTGATGAAAACTCTAGTTATGTCAGGCACCTCATACGTCGTACGCATAGGAATAAAGTGAGCACTCTTCGTCAGAGTGTCTACTACTACAAAAATCGAGTCATGTCTCCTTGTCGTCAGTGGCAATCCAACAATAAAATCCATCGAAATAACTTCCCATTTCAATTATGGAATGGTATGTGGTTGTAGTAATCCTGTTGGGTGTCTATGTTCAGCCATTACCTGCTAACACTCCAGACATCTGCCCACATAGTTAACTATGTCGGCCTTCATTCCCTTCCAGAAGAATAAGGGTTTAAGATATGCCCTCATATTCGTGACTCCCAGCTGAGCCATGTAAACTTCTCTATGAGCCTCGCTCAGGATCAACATCCTCAACTTTTCATTTGGCGGTACGTAAGTCTAACTTTTAAACCTCAATAAACCATCTCTATCAAAAGAAAATCCCTCATATCATGGTACCATCATTTTGTTTTGTTCAATAAAACCCTAGACCTCTTTGTAATAGTCGTCATCACGCTGTAACATTAGAATCTTTTCACATAGATTCATCTGAGGAGGCAACACGAAAAAAATGCATGGCCTCTAACTCAAATCATCTGCCACTCGGTTCACTGTTCCCTTTATGTAAGTAATCTCAATGTCGTACTCGCTAAGAAATTCTGACCAACACCGTTGTCGCGCGTTCAGGTCGCTTTGTGTAAAAATGTGTTGTAGTCCTCAATGGTCAGTGCTTAATTAAAAATTTCATCCAACGAGATAGTGTCTCCAAACATTCAAGGCATATATGATGGCTAATAACTCCAAATCACGCATCACATAGTTCTCCTCAGGCCTTCTCAGTTTCCTCAAAATGTAAGCAATCACTCGTTCATCTTGCATCAACACTCTGCCTAAGCCTTACTTGGATGCATCTGTGCATACCAAGAATTCTACGTCCATGTCAGGGACCTTTAGTATTGGTGTTGTTGTCAACAACTCCTTAAGCCTCCGAAAGGCTTTTGCGCATTTCTCAGTCCAAACAAACTTCTTGTTTTTCTTCTGCAATTCAGTGATCGGATTTGCTATCTTAGAAAATCCCTCGACAAACCGTCGATAGTATCCTACTAAACCCATAAAGCTATGCACTTCCGTGACATTCATCAGCGCGGGCCATTCCATAATAGCCCCGACCTTAGTTGGATCCATGATGATGCCTTTGTTGAAGATGACATGCCCTAAGTAGTGAATCTTTGATTGATAAGCTGAGCATTTGGACAACTTCCCATACAATGTGTGCTCTTGCAGACACTATAGTACCAAGCACAAGTGCTCGTCATGCTCCTCCATCGTCCAAGAATAAATCAAGATATCATCAATGAATACTTGAAAAAACTTGCCCAAGTATTCGCGGAACACCCCATTCATCAAACTCATAAATACCCCTAGGGAATTTGTCAGTCCAAATGGTAAAATAGTAAACTCGTAATGTTCGAACCTCGTCTTAAAGGAGGTATTAGGGACATCATCCTCCCTGATCCATAACGGGTGATACCCTGATCGCAAATCAATCTTGGAAAAAACCCTCTCACCCTTCATTTGATCGAACAGGTCATCAATTCTTGGCAATGTATATTGATTCTTGATTGTAGCCTTGTTCAGTTGACGATAGTCAATGCAAAGCCTCCATGATCCATCCTTCTTTCGCATGAAAATAACAGGTGCACCCCACGGTGAAACACTAGGACGTATCAATCCCAGGTCCAACAACTCTTTCAGTTGCATTTTTAACTCTTGTAACTCCGGGGTCGACATCCGATAAGGCATTCTTGTTATCGGTTTAGTCCCCAGTTTTAGGTCTATGGTAAACTCCAATTCCCTCTCTGGCGGGATCCCAGGTAACTCCTACAGAAACATGTCTCCAAACTCTCTCACCACCGGAAGGTGTTCTAGACCTTCCACTACTCCCTTCTCGTTTAATGCAAGGATAGCATAAATCTTGCACCCATTTCGCACACTCTTCCATAGATATAAGGAAGAGATGAACCTCAGGGAAACTCCCTGGTTCCATCCTACAATCACACGTCTCTATCCCTCATCATCGATCAAGCTCAACCATTTCATCTTACAATTGAGTATTGCCTCATGTGATTCCAACCAATCCATGCCAATCACAACATCATAAGATCCTAATATTTTGATGGATGAGTTGGCCCTTATGAAAAACTCTCCTAGGTTAAGGATACATC
The DNA here is from genome assembly GCA_010110895.2 of Picea sitchensis. NCBI lineage: Eukaryota > Viridiplantae > Streptophyta > Pinopsida > Pinales > Pinaceae > Picea > Picea sitchensis. Next base: position 15,634 of record SNQJ01S0050675.1, on the reverse strand, counting down.
CTATAACCTTTCCTCCAACCTTTTGTTTGGCCCCCGAAGCCATCTCTATGAAGCTAAAATCATCCTGTTCGACTGCCTTTACCTTAATCCTTTTTAGCGTTGCACCAGAAATGAAATTTTTGGTAGCACTGGGATCTATCAAAATACTAAGGGTCTGGTCAGCGACAATACCTGTCGTCTTGATGCAGTTGACTAATGCTTTTCCTGGTGGTGATTCACCGCTACATGAATCCGATGGGCCTTGCCCATATCTCCCATGGTAGTGGGTCTGGCTGATTTGGACTCTTTGGTCCTCTCCACAGGACAATTGCGCTGGTAGTGTGGCTCCCCACACGTCCAACACCCCTACTTCGACCCAGTAGTCCTCGTACCCGAAGTAGAATATGACGGCCCACTGACCTGGAACCTTGGTTTATTCTGCTCGACATGCCTAAACTACTACTACTGTGGGCGGCGTTGCTACTGATGCTGTGGTCCTCAATAAGGTGTTCGCTGCTGAGGCGACGGTCACTGGGGTGTAGTGGAAGTGGATCCCCTCTGGAAGCCACGATATCCCGACACATGTCTCACCAGTGTCTGGTGTTGTTGTGTTCCAGATGAAACCTGCCTTGTTGGTATCGCTGGAGTCCTAGTCTGACCCCCACTAAAAATCTCCTCCTCTATTATGAGGGCCTTCTGGACGACATCGTGCAAGGTTTGAGGCATCAAAATCCTAACCTTTGCACGCAGGCTGTCATTAACGCCAAACATGAACATGTTGACCTTAAGTTTCTCCGTGTTAAGGTGTGCAACATACCAAAGTAGCTCCATAAAATGGGCCTCATACTCTGGCACCGTACGACCTCCCTGTCATAAAACATTGAACTCATTGAGCTGACGCTCAATGAATTCCTCTTAAGGGTACCTCTCTCAGAAATGTTCCTCTAATATTTCCCATGACACGTCTTCGACGGCCATGTTCAGCTATGGTAGGAGTGTCTTCCACCATAGAAGATCACTACCCTTTAGTTGAAAGACCGCCATGCAAACCTTCATGTTGGAGGTATAATCGCGAAGTGCGAAGGACATCACCATGTTCTCCAACCACGCCTCAGCGGCTGCACTGTCTGGGGCACCAAAGAACTCAGGGAATTTGACCTTCTCGAGTTCCCGGTGAATGCTACCTGTACTGACCGGAGTGCGTGGTGGAACCTCAGTGGGTGCCGTCACTCTAGCCTCATCTCTGTCCAAGCGACTGATCAGTGCCTCAGACATGTGCTGAAAATATCTCATCATCCTGACTACATCGCCAACTGCTATTTGCTCCTGTCCAAGAACCTGCTCATCTCCCTGGGGGTTAGACCCCTCAGGTGTGGATGCTACTAGAGGAATCGCGCCTCCTCCCCTAGCACCCTGCCATCTCCCTCCACGACGTCCTCTAACCATGATTACCTGCATGCACACAAGTCAACTCAATCAACAACCGTATAATCAATCATATAAATGAAAGCCGTAGTGATCCTAAGTCGCGGGTTGAACCCACTATGATACCATATGTAACGGTCCTGCTCGTTACGACGACAAAACTATTATAACAAGTGAAATGTTTTTTTTGTCTGTGTGTGTGTACAAGGGTAACAAGACATTATACTCTACGCTACCACATGACGACAAATCCTGACGCATACAACTGCGATATCAACATAAGGATCTAAGACGCACATCAACATCTACCAGCAATGAACAACAATCAACCGACAAAATAATAGGACTGACTACCTGCCCGTCCTACCCTGCAATGGTTAGGACCTCCAAGACACATAAGAAACACTCAAGCCCACGTTCCCATCGATTTTAACCATTTAAGGTCTCAGGGCTGGCGACTATTCTGACGAACATGGAGGTGTCTACATCTCGCCCGACACAATCCAAACCAAATTAAATACACTAAATCAACTAACATCAAGGACGATTGCTATGCAATAAAGTTCTATGAATCAACACACATTAAGAATTCCATAGTGCAAGAGAATTTGATTACGAAATCCAACATCAAACGACATAAGTGCGAGCGAAATGGAAACAACTTTATTTAAATCAAGAAGCAAAAGGTAGTCATCTAGTTTACTTCAAGGCGTGGAATTAATAATTCATTAATTCAATGGTAGCTAACATTTCTAGATAAATTGACTACACACATGCCCGTCATACCTATCACGGTGCCAAATAAAAGAATCTGCTATGATCAATCAACCCATTATGAAATATAAAAAGAAAACAATTGAGCAAATAGGAATTACATGAAGAATAGCAACAAACACAAGGGCATAACTACAATTTTGAATTATCGTAAAATATTTAAATATGATTAGTATCTTGTTAAGATCAAGCTCATTTAAGTCAGGCATCACTTATCTACGATTCAACTCAAGTGACATGTACCACTCCTATGTAGCTCACTATGTAACATAAAGAAATGAATCGTCTTACTCAAGTGATAAATTAAAAATTTAATACCAATTCCATATCCACATGTTTATGATTTTTTTCTCAAGGTAACTATAAAGGATCAAACTTAATAAGAATTAATAAAAGTGCAGGTTGCTTTATTCATCTATTAAAAGAATTAAAGAATCAATACATTTTAACAACACAAGAATTCAAGGCTAATTTACAACCCTATTCCAAGGTATCATAAGGTGGTCCCAATATTTTAAGTAGTACATAAGGATATCAATGCCACCTTACACAACCAATTTTAAGGCATAAGGGATTCAATCATAATGAGAATAAGGAAGGATCCCAATCACTAACAACATATCATCATATTGTACCTAGCTTTAAATGACGTTATATAAAAATAATTTTTTTGTTATATCATCCTATATTGAATGAGCTGTGGACATTTATAATATTTAAGGGATAAAGACAATTATTATCATCAAAATATTTACTTAACCACCACATGCTTTTCCTAGCAAATAACCTTCAGTAAATCGTTGCAATTTGTAGGATCTATTTGAGACATGGTCTTAGTTAAAGGGTTATAACTTTACATAAAACAATAACAAAAATAAAGGTAAAGAATTAACTTTCTTGCTAATCGCCTACAGGTCAAGTGGCCAACATGTGTTTATAAGAACAATATCACACACAGACAACGAACAACTATGAGATGTGTCAATATCAAGAAATAAAATAAAAGCCATTAATGAGGTAAGTCAATACTTGCACAGATTTCAAGGTCAGTGACATAACACAGAATCTAAGATTGCCACCCAACATCCATCATAACTATTGTGTCCATGGATTAGCCACAGAACTGGCCATAAAGATATCCACCAGTCACGCCCTAAAAAAAAAAGGATTCCCTGTCATCCAGGATTACTATCAAGTTATTGAAGTTGCAACAGGAACGTCTAGAACACACAGTGCTCAAGTTCGCTGTCAATGATTGAGGCAGGTGTGTCCCATCGTTTTGCAAAGGAAAGATAAATACAATGTGGGTGACCAGAACAACCAAACGTGGCCCATGAGTCTGTGAATATAAAGAAGGAAAAAGTTTGAGATAAGGGACATGGAGTCACAAGGTTTTCGGTCAAATGCAGGTTTCACACAAGACTTCTTATCCCAGAAATTCACCTGAGACACAGTGAGTACAAAACTTCAATTCTGCAATCGAAATGTCGGTAAGGGGTCCATCGGGTTCAATTTCATTGTATTTATCTCAACAGGGCCACCATATCCCACGCAGGACCCTAAACTAAGTCCACCAACATCTCAATAGACAAATTGAGTAGGAGTCGAGCATCTATGGTTTGGTCCAAGGTTGCCTTGGAATTCGACTTCATTTTAAAAATTAAATAGAAAACTGAATTGTAGGGACTCTAATACTCATTTAAAAATAAAATTGAACCATAGAAAACACAAGAATTTACATAATTGTTTTAAACTAATAAAAATCAAATCGGAATGCAGGATGGGTCTAAGGCGACTCACCCAGAAGATTTTACACGAATCGGTTGTTAAGTCAAACCACCACAGGTTACAAGTAGTGGAAAAATTGTGCCCAACAATGGCAACGCATTCGGCTGGCCCATATTCTAAATCCACTTTAGAGTAGACACCCTCAACCCAAAGCGTGTCATAGAAAGAGGGGAACACAAATTGTGCTGTAGCAACACGGTCAATAAAGAGGAGAAAGAAAATGCAGAAAGAAACATTTTAAAAATAGCCATCCCTTAGACATCATAAAATCGCAGAGATACAATCTAGATCGTAGAGAAATCACTAGAATAAATGTAATCGCTTCCTGAGATAAGGTTATATGCATTCGCCGGTGTAAGTATAAATGCTCTCTAAATTAAGGGAAATGTAGTCAATATATAATTAAATGAACAAATAAGCAGTTGGTGGATAAGTAAGGTGTAGCGCAGGTAGTCCCCCACATTCCTCCAATAATTATTTTCTTTAATTTATTAAATTGTCTTATTTCCCTCACCCACCCAGAGTTACTCCTAAATTTACTCCTAGGTGTTCCTAGATTCCCTTACAGGTTTTAAAGACTTTCCCTAAAATGAAGTTGCTAATTTAATTCAATTTAGAAGGTTCTTAATGCAAATTCCTTACTAAGTTGACCTCCCACTTTTTACCTTCAGTTCCCCATCTTTCCCTTTTTATGTTACCTTCTTTCCCTAGTTTCCTAAATTTTATAATTTCCCTCTTCCCCCTTTTTATTAGAGATAAAATCGACAGTTGTACAATTTAACCACTTCTCCTTTTATTATTAATTTAATATCTTTTTACATTTTTCACAAGTTAAATAATTAAATTCTTCTTTACCCCTTTTTTTTATCCACCAATTTTATTTAAGTTCTTACTCTCTTCATTTTACCCAAAAATTATGAAGTCCACAATTATTACTTAAGTGGTTTTTATTTTAAACTTTATTATTTTATTTTTATAGAGATAATTTCTTAAGGGTAGACAAAATTTTACCCCTAGAGAAGTTTTAGACTTAGAACTTTTTTTTTTTTTTTGTAAGTAAGTATAATATATTAAAAACCTCTCAAAAACAGAGTATCAGAGCACATTACATGATGTTCAGTCTGAGGTAAATGGACTGCCCCAACAGAGGAGAAACCAGTCCATGAACTCAGAAGTATCAACTTGTTCATTTAGTCAGCTGTTTGTACTTAAAAACTTTAACAAAAAACAGCAGGAAATTGACAAAATAAACAACTGGCAGCTGCAGCTTAACTGATGAGCTAGACATACGGAGAGTACTCGGGCCACTTGGGCTGGAAGTCTTCTGTCCACGGCTCCTCT
>SNQJ01S0050674.1:16861-36479 GCA_010110895.2 Picea sitchensis | reverse complement strand
TGATCTAAAGGGTCACAAATATTTATCAAGGGAGTTGGTTCCCTAAATTTTTCATTTAATTGTAATAGTCAAATATTTCTAGAAGATATTATAGCAAATATATCTTATATTGAATAGTTTAAATTGTTATTGATTTGTTGTTGATATGTAGGGATAATTTCTAGATTTAGGAACAAAATTTTAGATTTGGAATTAGTTTGGATAGTTCCAGATTTTGTTATTTTGTGAGCTACCCGAGAGCTTTGAGTTTTATCGATTATTGTTGTATTGAGAGAAAGTTAGTAAGTGTGGAAAGAAAGTGTGAGACTATGTATTTGCAGAGGTCTGAGAAAACACGAAGTAATAAAACGTCATTCTTACATTTTATTCTTTCAATCATTGAATAATGAACTGTATTTATGAAATTTATGCTCTAAGTGTGTGTATTGTTAAACTCTACATATCCATTGTGTGAATAGAGTGGTGAATTATCGTATTTGTAGGCGATCGTGAGAAAAAATCGGAGTCCAATAATGTGTATTTTGTAAGTTGCAGAAGTNTTTATGAAATTTATGCTCTAAGTGTGTGTATTGTTAAACTCTACATATCCATTGTGTGAATAGAGTGGTGAATTATCGTATTTGTAGGCGATCGTGAGAAAAAATCGGAGTCCAATAATGTGTATTTTGTAAGTTGCAGAAGTAAGAAATCGACAACCGAGATTATATTTGGGAGAGGAGCTCTACCAGATCAATGGTTCTCATTGATCATCCATTCGACCCTGAATATAAGAGATTGTGTGTGTTTCAAACCCTTCTATCAGAGTTCTCATTAAAACTCGACTATGATGCCAAGACTGCGAGAAAAAGATCCAACTGTTCATCGGAGTAGATCTAGAGAGAGATGTGATTGTTGATCGGAGTCAGCTTTCAAATCCCATTCCTTGTCTCAACTCTGAATAAAGCATTGCGACAATGAACATAGACCATCCATCGTATCTAGGAAGATCAACGATCGAGACTGATCATAGATAAAGTTTGATTACAACCTAGTTCAACTCCAGATTGGATATGGATCGTTCACTCATCAACAATCAACGGTGGAAATTGAACGTGATTTAATTCTGACAAGAGATCTACGTCGTCCATCGGAAAGGAAACAAATGGCCACGATCTATTGTAGATCGACCTTTGCTTATACTCCAAGATTCATATCTGACCGTTAGTCGGACATTGATCACCTATTATGATTAGAAGATAATCAAAGTGACCTATTAGAGCTTCCTAAAGCTTTAGAACTCTGAAACACTACTCCAACCACATGGATGAGATTTGTTTTATTGTTAGAAAGGAGATTGATGATGATCGTGGATTTTAAAGTTTAAATCTGTTAAAATTTCCCATGGATTTGTGTGAGAACTGATGGAAATTAGGTACGAGAATCGATCCAAGGTCACGAAGTGGAATTTCTCCAACATAGATCAGTTTATTAACTTTGTTCTATGGGTTTGTAGCTGTAAGGCCATCATTTTTTTGTATTAGAACATAAAGGTACCACCAGAACGTGCTCGTGAGAAGAGAAGATTCCTCCCAAGAGAAGAGGTCGAGGCATACCAGTTGCAAATGTCGAATTGCAACAGAAGGTGAGACTAATTTGACCAAGGATGGAAGACATGGAGACTTCCATGAAGAGAGAACGTGATACAAGAGACATCAACAAAAGTGAAGAGACTACAACCTTTGAAGAAGAAGGAGAAGAAACAACAAAAGAAAAACTAATCAAGGAGGTCACAAAGGTCGGTGTCAGACCAAAGGTAGAGGTACCAATGTATGAAGGAAATTTAAATGTTGAAGAATTGATTGACTGGATAAATTCTCTTGATAGATATTTTGACTATGAAGATGTAGATGAAGAGAAAAAGGTGAAGTATGTTGTGACAAAGTTGAAAGGGCATGCAACACTATGGTGGGATGAATTACAAGCAGACAAATATAGAAAAGGGAAAAACAAGATCAGAAATTGGGACATAATGATTGCTAAATTTAAAAGAAAGTTCATGCCTAATGATTAACAGTTGAACATGTTTAGACAGTTGCAGAGTCTCAGATAGAAGACTATGACTGTAAAACAATATACCAGGGAATTTTACAGATTGACAATTAGAGTTGGTCATATTGAGGAAGATGTTGAAAAGGTTTTCAAGTACATTAATGTTTTGAGGTATGACATATAAGATGAAATTATCATTCTTTTCCTTAAGAAATTTTAGGATACCTTCCAAGAATATCTGAAAGCAGAGGAGAAATTGGCCAGAAAACAAAAGGAAGAGGTCCAACAAGAAGCAAAGGACAATCCAGTCACAGAGGAAGATTTCAAACTCTAAGAGATGAAGGAAGCATCTCAAGCTCAAATAATCACTCATCAAGAGGAGGAGAATTTAGAGAAAGAAGGTTTTTCTACAGAGGAAGAGATAGAGGAGGCAGAGAAATTAGATGTTACACCTGTGGAAAGAGAGGCCACATGTCATGGGAATGTCTAGAGAACAAATCAGCAGTTCAAAGAAGTACACATGTTGCAGAAGCCAAGGAAGAGAATGTGAATGCAGTCACAAAAGAAGAAGTTCCTGAGGTAGAAGATTCATTGTTGCTAAAAAGAGATCCGATCAAATCAAAGAAGGAAGTTAAAGAACCAATTCAAAAGAAAATCCAATTCAGAACTGTATGCAAGTGAAGAGGTAAGCATTGCAAAGTTGTTATTGATAGTGGTAGCACAAATAATTTGGTTTCCATAGAGATGGTAGATAAGTTGGGATTGAAGAGGAAAATGCATCCCACTCCCTACAAAGTGTCCTAGTTCCAAAAAGGACATCAAGTTTTGGGGAATGAGTAGTGTAATGTGGAAATCCAAATTGGTAGCTACAAGGATGAGGTATTATGTGACATAATTCCCATGGATGTCTACCATATTTTGTTGGGAAGACCATGGAAGTACAAAAAAAACACCATTCATGATGGAAGGAGAAACACTTATTCTCTGGAGAAAGATGGATGCAAGCATGTATTGTTGCCTTTGCAGGATGAAGGTGTTACAACAAATTTTTCCTCACTCCATGCAACTTTCTTGGATGGCCTTCCATTTCCCTATACAGAGTTGAAGTTCCCTTTTTGTGCCTTCCAGAGCCAAAAAACATATGTTTCCACATATACGCACCATATTAGTTATACAACAAGCGTATATGCAAGTATCTCCACTACATCCTGCGTACATCGGGTTTGGTGCTCAAAATTAAAAATTATGTTGGGTTTCCATGCCATGTCATGAGATCCATGATCCTTGACCTTACATATACTGGAAATGCTCCAACTCATCCCTTTAGTTCCATTTGAAGGTTATAAATTGAGCCATATCCAAGCCTTGAAGAATTTGACAATTCAACTTTAAGAGTAAAGATACTCTGGAGAAATTTCACTTCATATTGAGTCTGCATCCCTTTGTCCTTGAAAGTTTGAACTCCTTATTCAACCCCCAAGCTCTTCCTTTTTTCTGATGGATAACCTCATTGACTCCTTTATATGAGCTTGCCTTTGGTGGAGGATTGAAGTGGTGGAGGCCCAGCTGGAGGGACTTAGTTTCTCGGTTATGATATGTGTCATTACAGAAGTTTGTCACCTATGTACTTATGTTAATTATTTAATAGAAATACTCTTTTCTTGTCCAATTGATATCTTGCAAATATTTGAATTATTATTCCATGGGCGTATTTTTCATGTATGTTAATGGATTATGCTAATCTATATGCTACCAATATATATTATCACCACATGTTTTTGTATCTTGGTTGTTGAGGACAAGTTGAAGGTATAAATCTTTGGGTCGCATGCTCAATGCCAGTCTTCTTCGATCGTCCAGACGAGGTAGGATCTTAGCCTTGTATTGTTAGCATTTCATTTATATAGAATACTTGGGATTAGAGTTGATTTATGTGTGTCATTCCATTTGTTTTGGTTTACCCCTTTCCATAGAGAGATTTTCCTCGTAACAAAATTGGCGACCATACTGGGGATTGATCTCCTTTTTGGGGGTTTGGAGTGTTTTTCTCCTTGATTTGCTCTATGTTATCCTGAGTTTCCTTGTCGCTTGTTGCTTAACAACCTATTTTTTACCTTTCATCTGAGTTTCTTGGTTTAACCCTTGCCCTGACATTGTTTTACTTGCTATACGCAGTTTTTCCCTTGATAGACGCATATATACGTGAGATGTCTTCCTTTAGGGAGCGTATATACCTGATTTGTGCTCAAACAGTCACGCACATCATCTCTTTAGTCTTGATGGCTGAGTTTGGTGTTTGTTGGGTGAGTTTGGTTGCTTGCTAATTCTTCTTGGGTCCCCGTCCTGACTATTAAGTGATTACAAAGTGATAGGAAGCCTTTTTATTGTTGAATTTTTGGGCGGGTTTCTTTCTTATCATCTTTTTCATTGGTTGTCTTTTCACATTGGTTTGAGTGTTTGTTTCTTGGTATCCTGCTTGGCTTGTCTCTTTTTTCTTGCAGTAGGTTCTTCCTATGAAGTTGTTATTCGGTCCTTGCATTTTCTTTTCTTTATATCGAAAATACAAAAATATTTGTTTATTCGTATTATGGAATTTGCACTTTTGATTACATTGCATTGATTTTGACACATGTGGAGAGATTGATTTTCATTGAAATTGTAGAGATTGCATTGGAAAAATTGCATTTAGAAGCATATTGTAGCTTTGAAATTCAAGACTAGTACTTAGCAATGCTTTTATATTCGCTTATTTTTATATGTTGAGTCGTAATACCATCAGTTTCACGGCCACACCTCTTGAGTAAGAAGAAGCCATTAAAATTAACGTTGATTAATTAAAATTGATTAGAAACGATTTTATTTTTCAAGGTACACAAACAAGTATAGGACATAGAGCCTTGGAATAGGATTTTGTGAGTAAACTTCTCCAAGGTTATTAAACTAAACATATGTGTCTGACCAGGGAGTGGTGAAACCCATTGTGTAATCAGTGACATCGAGAGGCTCCTCTCACACCGGAGTTAAGTACGAGGTCATGCGAAGTTGGTTACAAAGATATCCCTCTAATACCTTCTTAGTGTTAGATATATTTCTGGGGTTCTATTCATATCTGGGAGTCTTGTTAGTACCTTTACCTCTGTGAGAGGTGGTGCTTTTGAGATTTCAAGCTTTGTTACCCTACCCATACGGTGGACCAGACTTACAATTGTTTTCCTACGCATTAGTTATATTGTGGTGACTATAGTTGCTTGACATAGGTAGCCACATAGGTTACTTGCACGGTTATTCTGCATGTACCCTAATTCAGATAAAGGTCTCAGACAACACACAACCTTTAAGAAGGATTACCTCTCCAGGAGGATCTGACCGACTGCATTATTAAGCCCAAGAGGGCCCTTATAACTGATTTTGATACCTCCAATCTTTTGAAGGGAGTCTCAAGCCCCTCTTGGGTGAGACATACCTACTCTAGTGAGGGAGGCCCCTTTTTAGCCACTATATATTGTTTGTGTGCATTGGCCTTTTTGCTTTATTTTGGTGTGATCTCTGATTATTAGTTAGCCTTAGGATTTTTTTTTATATCTCGAGTCTTGAGTCATCGTGGAGCAAGACGAACCTCCTCGCCAGTCTCACTGTTTGTTGAAGTTACCACCACATCTTGATCCTTTACTGAAGCTTCCTTTTGAAAGGCATAGAGTTAATAAACATGGTACATATATCTCCACCTCCTAGACTCATGATCATCTAGTTATGAGTACTGAGTCAAACCCGAACGTCACGGGGAGTCCTCCGAATCCTTTATCTTCTATGATTAATAGGATCCCTTCGACTCCTTCATCCTCAACAATGTGGGTGTTGGAGGTTCTTGCCTCTAATGCTACCCAACCTGTGAATTCTACTCGACCCACAGGAAAAAAACCCTTTTGGACCTATTTTTGGTATGTCGAGTCATGATTCTCAGTCAATACCTTCAACCTCTAATCCCTTTAATTTTTGTATGCCCAACATGACGTCACAACTCTCATCCTCCATTTCAATGGCTAATGTGAATCCTATTTTTGGGTTTGGAGGCATGACGCCTCCCCAAGTGAATCCTATAGTTGGAGGTTGGACTCCCCTTTCCTTTGGGCCTACTCCTAGTTTCAATGCTTTGGAATGGAGTGCTCAACTAGGCGGATATTTCACTTCCTATATTTCATCCTTCATCCCCTCTTCCTCCATGTCGATTCTGACAAACACATTTATTATGGAAAATCCCCCTCTGTCCTCTAGTGTTCCATCCGAAGGGAGTCATTTTATCAGTATGGGTAACCCCCAACATATAGTCCCTTCGTCTGGGGGCAACATATATAACCCTCATAATGTCACTTCCACATGTATGGTTTCCATACAACCTTTCATGAATCAGTTTGGAGGAGGCTATTATCCTACCGGATAGTGCCATGGTATATACCAGAACCCTATATGGTATGAAATCCATGAACCCCAATATTTCTTGGGAGCATGGGCTCAGATGCCACAACCCTAGCTCCCTTTTCTTCCCACACTTAATCTACCAAATTTGTCAAAATTAATGAATGACCCTATGTGTCACGATCCATTATGCCCCCCATCCCCACCAAGCTTCCTTCGGACATTCCAAAATTTGAAGGAAAGACCGGTGAGGATATGGGTGATCACATCACTAATTTTCATATATGGTGCTCATCCAACTCCCTGGATTATGATTCTATTCATTTGAGGCTATTTCAACGCACCCTCATGGGAGTTGTCGTGAAATGGTACATTGAGCTACTAGGAGGAACATATGGAACCTTTAATCAGATGGTATTGTTCTTTCTCAACCACTTCTAGTTGTCAGTTCATTACGATGCCATCATAGAACTTTTGTCGGCCTTCCGCCAAGATAAATCCATGCATATCTCGGACCATATCCAAGAGTGGCATAGACGGAAGAGGTTGATCAAAGCCTACATTCATCCATAGTTTATTTTGGAATGGTTCCTTAATTCATTATTTACTTATATTTAGAAGGATGTCTCTACATCTAGAGTAACATCTGAGGAAGAAGTCATTTTCAAAGCCCAACAATTGGACCTCATATATTCTCAATCAGGGATGCTTTATGAAATTATTCCTGACGTAGTGCGGTCAAACTACGACCCTAGATAGACTTGGTGACGAACCAGTTGAAAGATTTGTCTCTAAGCCATCATGTATCAGGACAAGCTTCATATTTGTCCTTCACCCCCACCCAGTCAGCGGATGTGCATTCTATACATTCGTCAGCTGACCCAAATGGTAACCAAACACCATGAGGGAATAAAAATAAAGGACAAGGTAATAATCGTAAGGGTGGGAAAAATAATAATAAATCCAAGGACAACACTAACAATGATAGTTCGAATAATGATGTTGGTGAGGGAAAGAAAGAAAAGTGGAAGCTGAAGTTTCCTTGTAAACTTTGTAAATATGATCACCTTACCCACCTATGCCCCAAAATTGAGGAAGCCTCAAGGCTCTTATCACAGTCGCTCGTTGTGCTAACAAATATGTTTTCACATAATCAACACATGGCCTCAGGGATGTCCAACACCATAAATACATCGAGCGGGAGTCAAAACCCCTCGACACATGAAGGTGGCCATTTATGTGTCAATATGATCAAGTCTCATATTCATGTAGCCACTCGATCTCATGATTACATTTCTTCACAAATTGTCATAGGTCTAGAGTCTCCTCCTCGTCTGAAAACACCCTTACAGATTCAAAAGTCAGAACCTCCACCTCGTATTCTGAAAGGATTACTAAAGCGCTATGCCACAATCCTAATTCCGGAGCCTCCCAGAACTATTTGATTGTCTAGGATCTGGGCCAAACCCCTTGTGTGATGTCAGCTTTGTAGGTTCTCTAAACATGTCCTTCACAAAGGAATGCCTTGTTATCTACGTTAGGTGCTATAGACCCATGTGGCTCGAAGGTTATCAACTTTGACATCATGAATGTTAAGCCTTGCTTACCTTACCATGTGGTCTTTCAAATCCATGTGGATTACACAAAAATCACCATCAAATGTACTATAATTGATGAAGGTGTTGCAACGTGCATGATGTCCTTAACCTAATGGAAATCCATTAGCTCTCAAACCCTGTCCCAATCTATGATTATGTTGATCGCATTTGTTGGGATTTTGTTTCAACCCCACATAATTCTTCCCACTTTTCTAGTCTAGTTAGGTGGGAAGACATTGGAGGTTGATATTGAGGTGTTTCATGTTCCTCTCGACTATAATTTACTACTAGGGTGTAATTGGACTTATTCCATGATAGTCATCTTGTCGTCTGTTTTCCTCACTTTATGTTTTCCTTGCGAAGGGAAAATAATGACGATTGATCAGTTGTCCTCTGTGCACGCTAGTCCTAGTGCATCAGTTGGACCTTTGATTCCTGTGATTGAAAATTCTCAATAGGAAACTGAGGATGTTGGTATTGGAATGTATTCCTCTTTGATGGGAAACTTTGATTTCATGGAACAAATTCATCATATTCATTTCATTTCCAATGATTCTTCGTCATCGATGAGGTATGTTCCTTTCCATACTTCATATTTCAACGACCCTTGGACCATACCTTCCCCGACTATGTCGTGTGAATGTCAGTCTCACGTTGGGATGGAAATGCCACTGTCAGCAACAAAGGTTGTGTATCAGTCTATTCTTGATGCTACTGCTGACCCATATCCTTATTCCTCATGGACAAATGAGGTGGATCTTGTTATAGAGCCCATATGGTCCACTCAATCATATTGTTCACGTGATTTCCTTGATGATACTTTACCTTCGGATGAAGCCATCTTAGAGGCCATGTCTGGTTGTGATAATCCTTGGGACGATATTCATCATCGATCTTATTTCCTCCTGGAGCTTGTTAGGATCGAACAAGATGACTTTAGATCTACCTTGAGTGATATGGTCGGTCACATTGTGGTTCCATTAGATACACATGGTATTTATTCCAATGGAAACATGGAAAATATTTTTCCTACCGTCACAATCAACATCTCTCATATTCCTTGAAAAAATGAGAATGTATATATCGATGCATATTTTTTTCCTGAACAATTTCAGATCTACATCGAACTCTTCAAAGAATTTCGTAATTTTTTCGCTTGGTCATATGAATAGATGCTAGGCATTGACCCCAACATTGTCGAACATGAGATTAAAACCAATTTGAATGATAAACTTGTTCGGCAACGTCTTAGAGTTGTTAATCCTAGGAAGGCCCCTGCTATTCAGGCAGAAGTAGAGAAGCTACTTAATGATGGTTTCATCTACCCAATTCCCTTGACTGAATTGGTTTCCAACCGTGTTCCCGTAAATAAACAACAAGGAACCATCCACGTATGTATGGATTTTCGAGACCTGAACAACTCTTGTCCTAAAGATACCTTCCCGACTCCTTTCATTGACCAGATTCTTGAAGAGTGTGTGGGAAACGAAGTATTTTCTTTTATGGATGGATTTTCAGGGTATAATAAAAGTTAGATCAAACCCGAGGAACAACATAAGACGACGTTTATTTATCCTTAGGTTACTTTTTCATATTGAAAAATTCATTTCAGCCTTAAAACCGTCGGAGAAACCTTCCAACATGCCATGACCTTTTCTTTTCATGATCTTAAGCATATTGTCGAAGCTTACCTAGATGATCTTTTTGCTTACTCTCCCAAGAGAGTATATCACTCCACTCACCTTTGATTAGTATTTGAGATATGTCATTACTATCGCATTCGGTTGAACCCTCACAAGTGCATATTTTGCGTTAGGTTTGGCTGTCTTTTAGGATTCTTAGTATATGAGAATGGGATCATGGCATATCCTATGAAGGTTGAGGAAATACCTCGATTGCCTCCCCCATGAAACATTAGACAACTTCAAGGTTTGCAGGGGAAGGCTAATTTCCTGCATCGGTTCATAGTGAACTATGCCAGTTTAACTAAAGGTTTCATGCGTCTT
Source organism: Picea sitchensis (assembly GCA_010110895.2). Classification (NCBI taxonomy): domain Eukaryota; kingdom Viridiplantae; phylum Streptophyta; class Pinopsida; order Pinales; family Pinaceae; genus Picea; species Picea sitchensis. The sequence continues at coordinate 26,434 of SNQJ01S0050674.1, read as the reverse complement.
TTGAAGAAGGAAACTCCATTTATATGGGATGAACGAGCCTAGGAATCCTTCGATGCTCTTAAGAAAGCTTTGGTATCGATGCCTATGTTGAAGCCTCCATACTACAGTAGAGAATATTTTCTTTATATAGCCGCGTCCGAAGGGACAGTTGGTATGGTTCTAGTTAAGGAGGATGATGAGCTCCATGAGAACATTTTCTACTATCTAGGTCAAAACCTAGTTGGTATTGAACTTAAATACTCTCATGTAGAGAAACTGGCCTTGGTCATCATACATGTGGTTCAATGATTACAACATTATATATTACTTTAAAAAACTACCGTAGTTGCAGATATCAATCCATTTCAATACATCCTCACCAGGCATATCATAGAGGGGAAACATAATAAGTGGATTGTTATTTTGCAAGAATTTGATCTCGATTTTTCTTCAGCGAAGTCTAAGAAATCACTAGTTTTTGTTGAGTTGATATCAGACTTCCCTCGACTAGATGAAGAAATTTTTCATGATGATTCATTCATGGATGAACATATTTTCCTTATCTCGTCTTTGGACCCCTGGTATGGAGACATTTTGATTTATCTTCAAACCTTGAAGCTACCCCAGATCTGTTGAGAGACGATCGATGACATATACGTCATCAGGATAAAAACTACCTTATTATCGGTGACACTTTGTATCATCGAGGGGTAGATAATATTTTACGTCATTACTTGACTCATGAGGAAATTGAGGTTGTTCTCAATGACTGACATAGTGGGGCTTGTGGTGGTCATTTATCCGGGATTGCGATGTCCCAAAAGATATTGCGAGCCGGTTATTTTTGGCCATCAATTTTTAATGATTGTGTTGAAGCAGCCAAGAAGTGTCACCCTTTCCAGGTGTTCACTCGGAAAATTCTCTTGCACCCAGCCCCTCTTCATGTAGTCGTCACCGTCGATCCCTTCACCAAGTGGGGGGTATATTTTATGGACTGTAACCCAACCTCGGCTGGGGGGCACCAACATATTATCGTGGTCATGTATTACTTTACTAAATGGGAATAGGCCATGCCTACCGTTAAATCCGATGTTAATACTGTAGAATTCTTCGTATTCAACCAGATTATAACCCGGTTCAAAATCCCAAGAGAGATTGTCACTTATCATGGAAGTCACTTTCAGAATGAAATGGTGAAAGAGTTAGCATAAAAAATGGGGTTTAAGCATGATCATTCTTCCCCTTACTATCCCTAGGAAAATGGACAAGCAGAGGCAGTGAATAAATATCTCAAGACCATCTTGCAAAAAAATATCAGCCAGATTGAATTTGATTGGAATTTGATCTTTACCCTACACTTTGGGAATACCGAAACACAATAAATACTTCCACTAGTTTCTCTCATTTTCAGTTAGTACATGGCATGTAGTCAATTATTTCAATTGAATGTGAAATCCCTTCCCTTAAGTTGGAAATTGAGCTCCTACCTGACACATCCAATCTTGAATAATGCCTCGTACACCTGGACTGCCTCAATGAGCAGCATCGATATGTCTCTACAGCGATCGAAGAAAATAAATGACGTGTTAAGGTTCAGTACGATAAGTCTGTCTATCCTCGGTAGTACGTTGAGGGTGACTTGCTTCACCTTTATGACCAATCCAAAGAACCATTGGGGGCAGGCAAGTTCAACCCCATGTGGCACGATCTTATATCGTGTGATGTGTCTTAGAGAAAGGATCCTACATATTAGAAGATTATGAAGGGAATATGTTGGATGAGCCTAGAAATGGGCTCTACCTTAAAAGGTATTATGCTTGAGCCCTCAAGCTTGGGTGTGAGCTTTGTATACTAGTGTATCTTAGTGTATATACATCTTTTCCTTTGTTTCATCGACTTGCTTATCAATTTTTCCCTTGGTTGGAAGTGTCAACGGAGCCTTCAGTTTACTTAGGATTTGCGAATGGTGCCAGACGTCATATGCGAAACGTGGCTTCCACCGCTTGGGTCATTTACTCACCCAAGGGGCAACTGGTGTCTTTTGGGTGTTTGTCTAGAGCCATAAATGAATAATGTGGTTGAGTATAGTGTCGTTCTAGAGCTATTATGCGATGCCATTTCACATGGTGTTCGGTCTTTAGAGGTTCACTTGGACTCCCAGTTAGTCCTATGTCAGTTGAATGATAGTTACCATGTGCGAGATCCTACTCTACTCCAACGATTCCTATGGGTGCGAATTTTGGAACGATACTTTGATTTTCTTACTTATAATCACATACCTAGAAGTTCTAATCATGTATCTGATGCATATGCTAATTATATTTTAGATTGGCATTTGTCACATAACTAAGCAAAGAAAACACATTCATACTTTGTAACATTGTAACATATATAAGTAAAGTCGAAGACCAATTTTTTTATATTTCATCCTTTCGAGTTCAAAAAATATGGTGTTATAGTACAAAATGGGGCTCACACCTTCAAAATACATATACGACTGGTGTGTAATATGACCATGGAATATACACCTATGGTGTTGGATGTGTATCATGATAGCACACAATGTAATTTTCAAGACGTCGTAAGAGTCGCACCCACCCACGGGGTACACCCACCACCTATCGATGCATCGCCTCTGGAAAATCCTCTACTTGAACCATAGGAATTCTTTGCATTAATCGAGACAGGTTCCCCTACACATTTTGTATCACTCTCTTTGTTTCCCCACCCACTTTCTCATCTCCTCAATGTTTGACAACATAGGTATTCCAAAAGAGGACAGACACCTTCAGTAATTGTTCACACAACTAGATCAAAGATCAACAAACTGATGTTTTGACGTGGTAAAACCCCTACGAGGAAACATCCACAGCCCCAGCCAACGCGGCCACTTGGACCAGTTTATTAATGCAAAAGAAAAAGATTACATAGAGATTTTACAAGAGAGTTTCTCACAATTGATCATCGGCAAATGACCCTCCATGCTCTTTAAATAAAGATCATGGACCAGTCGGGTGTTAAGCCACGGATCAATGGTCGTTAAGATTGATTAGAATATGAACCGTCATATCACTCTATGTCGGGAACATATTGTGACCGTCGAATTTCCTAACTACAAATGCATACTAATGCATACTAAAAAAACACACTTTTACCTAACGACACATTAGACCAAGTAGATCTTAACTAACTCCTAAGTGTTTAAATATCCTAACATCCCCCCTTAAGAACAACTTGGGATAGGATTGAAGGATTTACAATAGTGACATAATGAAAGAAGGAAGGAGGCATTATATATTATCCCCCCTTAATGACAACTTCTTGAACTCCTAACATAGATCAAAGTTTGGAAAACTTCACTTCTGTAAGAGACTTTGTGAAAATTTCTACAACTTGATCTTCTATAGGGAAAAAGAGAACTTCAGTAACTTGATCATGAATGAGCTTTATGATGAAGTGCATGTCTAGCTATATGTGCTTGCTACGTTGATCTTGAATTGGGTCTTTGGCAAGCTTGATGGCACTCTGATTTTTGTACCAAAGGCTAGTCGGATGTTGTTGCTAGAATCCAAACTTTGAAAGGAGTTGTTAAAGCCACAAGGCTTCTTGACCTGCATTTACTGTTGCTCGGTACTCTGCTTCTGCTAAAGAAAGTGCAATAGCCTGTTGTTTCTTATAGGCCCAAGTGACAGGTCCTGAACCAAGGTTGAAAACATAACATCCAATAGACTTTTGATCATCAGGGTCGTCGATCCAATCTGAATCAGTGAAACCAACCAATAAAGGAGTCCCCCCTGAACTATAATGTATCCCAAAATGAACTGTACCCCAGACATACCGAAGTATCCTTTTGGTTGCTTTTCAATGGCTTTCATGGGGTGTTTACATATACCGGGCAACAAGACCAACAACAAAGGAAAGATCAGGAGGGGTATGAAGCAAGTATAAGAGGCTACTAACTAACTAGCGGTACAAGGTGGCATCAACTTTGGGAGAAGTACAAGTGGCAGTTAACTTGACTCTAGACTAGAAGGGAGAATGGTTTGGTTTACAATTGTCCATGTGAAAGTGACAAAGAAGGTCACACACATACTTAGACTAGGAAAGAAAAATCCCTTCATTGGTTTGCAAAACTTGGAGGCCAAGGAAATAGTGCAAAAAGTCTAAGTCTGTCATTTCAAATTTCTTCTTAAGGTTGGTTTTCACATGGTTTAAAAGTTTTGAGCCTCTACCAATAAGGATAAGATCATCAAAATAAAGGACAAGGATTATGAGATGGATTCCTACTTTCTTGGTGTAGAAATTAGAATCAGAATGGCACCTAGAGAATCCGGTGTCAATAAGAAAGTTGTCCATTTTGGCATACCAAGCTCGAGGAGCTTGCTTAATACCATAAATATATTTATTAAGGTGAAAAACAAGGCTAGAGTCATTATGGACATAGCAAGGAGGTTGTTCCATGTAGATTTCTTCTTGCAATTATCCATGCAAGAAGACATATTTTACATCCATTTGATGGGCCTCCCATTTATGTGAGGCAGCAAGGGAAAGAACAAGGTGGATGGAATTCATTTTGGATATAGGGGAAAAGGTTTCATTATATTCAATTCCTTCAACTTGGGAAATTTGTAACATCCCTGACCATCACTCCTACTGTTAGGCAACACTACTACGCATAATATATATACTTATAAAGAATATGCATATAATCAAAATTAACATATTCAACATGGATTTACTTCTGTCATACAAAATTAAAAATAATTAACATCATGTCAAACTTGCAATGGAATACATGATAACATTTCAAGACACAGACATGCATCACATATAAATTAAGTACAAAATTAATACTTATCTTTCAACTGGAATAATACCACCAACTGCGTGCAAACCTTCCACGAACCTCCCATCCATAGACTTCGTTGATCATCACTCTCAGTAGTAGGTCACCCCCGAGTTGGGACTAAGCTCCATCGGGAAAGGGAATCCTAGGCTAGGCAAGTTCAATGGGAAGACACACAATTTATGAGGATGGATTCTCTCCCAGGAGCCACTTATGCCCACTGCTCACAGAATCTCATTCCCCACATTCATGTCCCACCCCAGGAGTATACACCTTCACTGTCACCCAGAAATTCCTTCAGCTGCTAAACCTCCCTTGCCTTGGGCTTCAACAATAGGTCAGACCAAAATTCTCTGAGCTCTTTGACAGCTGTAGGACCCCATCCAGGATTTTTCCCTTCCTCTGCACACTCTCTCACCTGGAGAGAGTTGCTCACAGGCCTGACAACCTACCACTTCAACCACAACCACCTCCCTCACCTGGAGAGAGTGTCGCACACAGTCCTGACAACCTACTTCTTCAGCTCCGTTCTAGCACAAGGAGGGAAACAATAAGTCTCAACAAGGAACATATGTTGGTAGCCAATCACTCTCAGCCAAGGGACTACGTGGCCACAACATCCCATAGTTATAACACACATGGCATAGACAATTACGGTATGCTCAGATTTCACAGAAGACAACAACCCAAACGGTTAAGAACGAACTTGAATTTGCAGTGTGGATAAATTGGGTTCACGGACACATAGGAGACATGGCTCAATCCATAGGTTTTCCATTGGTTTCCAGGGTGAGTGACAAGAATTATGCAGAGGTCGATGATGGAGGCCAAAATCAGAGACCAAACGGAGTTTAGGGGAATACACCAGTTGATCACATAGGTCTCCCCGTTTCGGGTTTTAGAGTTGTGTGAGGTATGCAACGATCAGACGTCAAGGTAACACGGTTCAGACAATGGACGCCTGAATGGAGGGAAAACCCGCTTCACATTTCAAATATTGGGTTAAATTGCATGTACCTGGGCCGACACATGTCACCCATGAAGCTGCATGCACTCCATCAAGTATGCGTTCCCTTTTCCCAGGAACTTAGGATAAAAATTATACTTTTCACACCACTTTGGAATAATAATAAATTATTATTCAAGGACTTAAGCCCTCAATATTATCCCCTCTTCTAACCCTTCATCCCCCTGTCCCTTACCCACCTTGTGGAAGCTTAGTCCCCCATCACTCTTTCTTCGTGGTTGGTCTACACACAATGATGTTTATATTTTATTAATAATCTGCATGATTACATATAAAAAATCAGGCTCCTCGCCTTTAACACTTAGGCTCTCCGGTCTAATAAACACACAATCCCACTAGATTATCAATACTCGGCTCACTATCCTAAAAAACATGATTTACAATTCATAAACATGATAGCAACAAGGCTCTTCCTTAGGGATATTACAATCCCCTCCCCTTATTTTTGCACTGTCATGAGTGCAACTCTTTATACAACATCAACAAGATTTTCAAAATATTCAAAAAGATGTGGGTATTCTTCCCGCATAGTGTTGTAGGAAAATCCCCGTGCTAACAGGTAGATTGCCTCAAAGAGCTAGACCCTAACTCTAAGACAGAAAGTGTTTAACGTGGACACTGACTTCCTTTCAGATCTACACAAACTAATACACGAGAAGGAAGGATGATAGAGGTACCTTTTAATCGACATTTGTCCCTGCACACTCCAAGTTGAGCTCCAAACTCTTGCCCTTTGATGAGTCCTGTAGACAAACAAAGTACGACCACTTCCTACTCTATTGATATTAGCTTGAAAACAGATCTATCTATCAATGATAAGTTCATGTAAGATCAGACACAAACTAGAAAGAAACAAGCCAAGCAAATTATATTAATGAGGACAAAACATTTCTTACAACCATGGATGAATTGCAGCAGCTCTGCCAAGTCCTCCTTGTCTACCCCTTGCTCAAAAGATCCACGATCTGAATGATGATAGCTTCACTGATTTCTCCCTATGAGATCATAGGTCTCTTGCTTCCAAAACATCTTTGTTCCAGCACCACTTATGAGATCATAATTTTGGTGTCATTCTCCATTTTCCAGTCCCCTTTCACCATTAGAAAGCTTTCTTATATAGCCTTGGAGAGGCTCTAACCACTTGAGATATCCTTGGGGAAGTTGAGGATTTGCCTCCTTCAGTTGAGGATCTGCCCTAAGATCATGGCTGGACTAGGGATTCGAATCCAACTTCCTTCCAAGAATGAAAGGATCCTTCCCCCATTCATCTCAACAACTTAACAACTGCCCAGAACAGGTAGCGCTCCCTCAAAAGGGCCATCAGAGCGTTGTAGCACTCCCTAGTAGGCTTTAGGGGGGCGCCAGCGCTCTCAAAATCCATAGCGCTCCCTCAAAAGGGCCAGAGGAGCTTTATAACGTTCCCAGACAGTGTAAGGGGGAGCGTCGGCGCTCCTAGAAGAGGTATAGGGGAGCGCTCTCCTTCAAAAGCTAGTTTTTTTAGTGTTTTCAGATGGCAAAAGGTTTGCAAGCCTGCTGACTCATTTCTCCTCTTCCAAATCAAATGTTTGAGGTGTTTCAAGTGTCCTTCTCATGTCGTTATAGGCACGACATAGGCATCATGGAAGCATGCTTTCTTTGACACTTGCAACACTTGTGAGCAACATGCGACACTTGCAACCTTGTGAGGAAAATGCGACACTTGCGACCTTTGTAATGACGACACTTGCGACACTATCAAAGTGAGTAATTTTGACGTGTAACAGATTGCCCCCAAAAGTATGAAGTTAGAAGACAGGAACTGATAACTGAAATGCTTTGTAGACTTTCAAGCAAGGGTATAGACACAGAGAACCTGACAAACGATGCACACAAACATCCAACAAATATTATGACATGTTTCAAACCCAAGGTAGGCATGATCCGAAATCGGATTCAGAACCTTGACAGGGCTTGAAAAATGCTAAAAAATGAAAGTGCTCAGAATCCGACGAAACCTATGCCACTGTGTCCGTCTTGTCTTCCTGATTCTGGTGGTATATTTACTTTGTCAAACAGAGTCTGTATGAAGAAGATATTGCATTCTATCTAAAAAGGCAAACAGACAAAAAAAATTTGAGTGTGCAATCCGTAGAGTCTGTACGGACGCTGGCGTGGCATGTATGTATGCTGACGTGGCATGTCCATACAGATGACATGTGGTGACTGTTCGCTGATGTGGCAGGTCTGTACAGTGACACGTGGTAGGTCCGTACAGGACACGTGGCAGCTCCAAGTGATGACACGTGTTAGGCAGATTTGGACTTTTTGGTGTACGGTTGGACCAATCTTGAAGTGACACGTGTCACCACTGGAAGGGTGACACGTGGCACGGATGACGTCAGCATCTGACGTGGCTCGAATGACGTGGCAGATGACGTGGGCGAATCAGCGATGGACACGCGACATATTCTGATTGGTTAACATGGACGAATCATCGGTTGACACGTGGCATGCATCGGTTGGATGTAAAGGTGCCATGTGGCCCAATCACGCGCTGCCATGTGGCACCCCGGTTTTGGTCAATATGGTCTATGTCAAAAGTTTATGGAGTCCCGGGGATTCGAACCCCAGACCTCCCCACCGCGCTACGGCTTTACAAAGTTCGCCCAACCGCTAGACCACACATTAGTTGTTGTAATGTATATGAGTTTGGTTCTATTTGAATTAACATGTTGTAATGTGTGATCGGGGGTCGGGCCGGGGCTTAGCTCCGGCCCATGGTCGTGTGTGTATTACATATGATATGGCGCGCGCGTGGGGGCGTAAACAAATGTTAAAACATATAACCCCATTTTTATGTATATATACGGGGAGCGCGGGGGAGGTAAACAAATGTTAACCCACGGTTTTTAATGTCACATGTGACCACTAGCGAGAGTTAGCTGAATGTAGAGGAGAGTGTGGGCTAGGGGCCAGCACTTAGCCTTTAGGCTAGCGCTTGGCCCTATTAAATCCATATGACCAAGAAAGGGGGCGCGTGCCCAAGACTAAGGGGCTAAGCCCATTATATAACTATATTATATAGTTAAAAAGTGGGTTTTAACTATTTTTTTGGTTTTCTTAAATGTAATTAAGCCATTTTTAATGTAATTGGGAGTTATTGGGTGGTTTTTGAGCCTAACTTCTTGGAGGAAGTTGGAGATGGGAAACTACCTTCCCAACTATATAACCAAGGCCTGTTTGAGGCCATGGGGATAGATTTGAGGGCATTCAGAGCAGAATGATGCTGAGGAAAAGCCAAGCCAAAGTCAGTTTGAGGTAGAGAAGTTGTTGAGGAGGAGATGTTGTCGGACCATTTCTGGGAGCTCTGGACGTCCGTTTTGCGTGCCGTTTTTTGTGCATGGTTCTAGAGATCTGGACGAACATGACCAAATCAGTCTTGTATCCATTTGGCATTGCAGCAATGTACTATTGAGATTTCGAACAGAAATAAAGAAGCCTCCCTCACAGAGAAAAGGCCCGGAGATGTAGGCAAAGTTCTGTCGAACTCCGTTATCAATCTGCATGTTATGGTTTGTTGTTTATCATTCATTTCAGATCTGCATATGTGTATATGGCTGTTATAATTCCTCTTCCTTCCTCATTCCTTCACTAAGTTTTTCAAATGGTTAATTAATGCATGCAAAATTTAAACTCAACCATAGTCATTCAAAAATCCTGACAGATCAAGTGGTATCAGAGC
>SNQJ01S0050674.1:0-16811 GCA_010110895.2 Picea sitchensis | reverse complement strand
AATAGTGCAAAAAGTCTAAGTCTGTCATTTCAAATTTCTTCTTAAGGTTGGTTTTCACATGGTTTAAAAGTTTTGAGTCGCTACCAATAAGGATAAGATCATCAAAATAAAGGACAAGGATTATGAAATGGATTCCTACTTTCTTGGTATAGAAATTAGAATCAGAATAGCACCTAGAGAATCCGGTGTCAATAAGAAAGTTGCCCATTTTGGCATACCAAGATCGGGGAGCTTGCTTAATACCATAAATATATTTATTAAGGTGAAAAACAAAGCTAGAGTCATTATGGACATAGCAAGGAGGTTGTTCCATGTAGATTTCTTCTTGCAATTATCCATGCAAGAAGGCAGATTTTACATCCATTTGATGGGCCTCCCATTTATGTGAGGCAGCAAGGGAAAGAACAAGGCGGATGGAATTCATTTTGGCTACAGGGGAAAAGGTTTCATTATATTCAATTCCTTCAACTTGGGAAATTTGTAACGTCCCCGACCATCTCTCCCACTGTCGGGCAACACTACTACGTAGAATATATATACTTATAAAGAATATGCATATAATCAAAATTAACATATTCAACATGGATTTACTTATGTCATACAGAATTAAAAAGAATTAACATCATGTCAAACTTGCAACGGAATACATGATAGCATTTCAAGACACAGACATGCATCACATATAAATTAAGTACAAAATTAATACTTATCTTTCAACTAGAATAATACTACCAACTGCGTGCAGACCTTCCACGAACCTCCCATCCATAGACTTCGTTGATCATCACTCTCAGTAGTAGGTCACCCCCGAGTTGGGACTAAGCTCCACCGGGAAAGGGAATCCTAGGCTAGGCAAGTTCAATGGGAAGACACACAATTTATGAGGATGGATTCTCTCCCAGGAGCCACTTATGCCCACTGCTCACGGAGTCTCATTCCCCACATGCATGTCCCACCCCAGGAGTATACACCTTCACTGTCACCTAGAAATTCCTTCGGTTGCTAAACCTCCCTTGCCTTGGGCTTCAACAATAGGTCGGACTGGAATTCTCTGAGCTCTTTGACAACTGCAGGACCCCTTCCAGGAGTTTTCCCTTCCTCCGTGCACTCTCTCACCTAGAGGGAGTTGCTCACAGGCCTAACAACCTACCACTTCAACCACAACCACCTCCCTCACCTGGAGAGAGTGTTGCACACAGGCTTGACAACCTACTTCTTCAGCTCCGTTCCAGCACAAGGAGGGAAATAGTAAGGCTCAACAAGGAACATATGTTGGTATCCAATCACTCTCAGCCAAGGGACTACGTGGCCATAAAATCCCATAGTTATAACACACATGTCATAGATAATTATGGTATGCTCAGATTTCATAGAAGACAGCGACCCAAACGATTAAGAACGAACTCGGATTTGTAGTGTGCATAAATTGGGTTCACGGACACACAGGAGACACGGCTCAGTCCATGGGTTTTCCATTGGTTTCCAGGGTGTGTGAAAAGAAAATTATGCAGAGGTTGATGATGGAGGCCAAAAGCAGAGACCAGACGAAGTTCAAGGGAATACACCAGTTGATCACATAGGTCTCCCCATTTTGGTTTTCAGAGCTATGTGAGGTATGCAACGATCAGACGCCGAGGTAACACGGTTCAGACAACGGACGCCTGAATGGAGGACAAACCCCCTTCACGTTTCAATTATTGGGTTAAATTGCATGTGTCTGGGTCGACACATGTCACCCATGAAGCTGCATGCACTCCATCAAGTATGTGTTCCCTTTTCCCAGGAACTTAGGATAAAAATTATACTTTTCACACCACTTTGGAATAATAATAAATTATTATTCAAGGACTTAAGCCCTCAATATTATTCCCTCTTCTAACCCTTAATCCCCCTTTCCCTTACCCACCTTGTGGAAGCTTAGTCCCCCATCACTCTTTCTTCGTGGTTGGTCTACACACAACGATGTTTATATTTTATTAATAATCTGCATGATTACATATACAAAATCAGGCTCCTGGCCTTTAACACTTAGGCTCTCCGGTCTAATAAACACACAATCCCACTAGATTATCAATACTCGTCTCACTAGCCTACAAAACATGATTTACAATTCATCAACATGATTACAACAGGGCTCAACCTTGGGGATATTACAATCCCCTCCCCTTATTTTTGCATTGTCATGAGTGCAACTCTTTATACAACATCAACGAGATTTTCAAAATCTTCAAAAAGATGTGGGTATTCTTCCCGCATAGCATCTTCATGTTCCCATGTCGCATCCTCAGGACCGTACTAGGTCCACTAGACCTTTACAAGCCTTATGGCTCGATTCCAGAGTTGTTTGCTTTTCTGATCCAATATGCACACAGGATGCACTTGCAAGACACCTTCTTGCTCTACCTAAATCACATTCCAATCGATTACATGATTAGAATCAGGTATATATTTCTTAAGTAATGAAACATGAAACACATTATGTACAGTCATGGATGCAGGTAATGCAAGCATATATGCAACCAGCCCAATCCTTTCTAGGATTTCAAATGGCCCACAAAATCTGGCTGCCAACTTGGTGCAGTTTCCCAACTTCAGGGAACTTCTATTGGATTTCACTTTCAGGAAAACATGGTCACCCACTTTAAACTCTCTATGGGTTTGGTTTTTATCAGCATAACTTATCTACCTGTCTTGGGCAGCTTTCAAATTTTGCTTAATTTTTAGCATTTGTTCTTCCATTTCCTTGAGAAACTCTAGCCCAACTACTGTCGTATCAGCTGGATTATCCTAGCTTACTGAAGTATTTCACTTTCTTCAATAAAGTGCTTCAAATGGGCTCATCTTCAATGATTCTTGATAGCCATTGTTGTAGGCGAATTCTACCAAATGTAGGTAGTCTTCTCATTTCGATGTTTTGTCCATCACATACATCCTTAGTATGTCTTGTATCACTCAATTCACCCGCTCTATCTGCCCATTCGAATCAGGATGATAGGTTGTGCTAAAGTTCAGATTCATTCCAAATCCTTTGAACAAACCTTTCCAGAAATTTGAGGTAAATTTTGGGTCTCTGTCAGACACAATTGTCTTGGGAATTATGTGCAATCGTGCCACTTCCTTCATAAAGATGTCAGAAACATTCGTTTCTTTGTGAGTAGTCTTTAATGGAATGAAATGGGTAGCTCTCATAAGCTTTTCCACTACCACCATTATTGAATCATGTTGCTTGTTTGTTCTGGGCAATCCCGTGATGAAATCCATTGTCACCACTTCCCACTTCCACTCTGGAATCAGTAAAGGTTGCAGTAACCCTGATAGGTGTCGATGCTCATCTTTAACCTTATGGCGCTCCATACATCTAGCGATGTATTCTGCAATCTCTTTCTTCATACCTGGCCAAAAGTAATGGCTCTTGACTCCCGCCACACTTTTTTGATATCCAGGGTGCCTAGCATAAGGTACATTATGCATTTCATGCAAAATCATAAGTTTCAAGTGCTGGACATTAGGTACATAAAAAAAAATCTTGTATAGAAGTGTTCCATCGACCTCTAATTTATAATTCTTCACTTTCTTTGGCATCTTAGCTTGTTGTATCTTTGCTACCAAATCCATGTACTACAAATATGTATTTGCAACCTCCAAAATTTTTCTTTTAATATTAGTTCGGTACATGCTAATGGTTATAGCATGTAATTCGTGTACTCTCCTACTGAGTGCATCAACCACTTTATTCTCCTTCCCTTTGATATGCATGATATCAAAATCGTACTCACAGAGAAACTCCAACCACCTACTTTGTCTAGCGTTCAAGGTTGGTTGATCAAACAAGTACTTCAGACTATTATGGTATGTCCTCAATTCAAATCTCCTTCCCATGAGGTAATGCTTCCATTTCTTTAGAGCGTGCACTATGGCTACCAACTCCAAATCATGAGTGGCATAGTTCCTTTCGTGCTCTTTCAACTTTCTAGATTCATAAAAAATTACGAATCCATTCTGACTGAGGACTCCTCCCAGTCCTTCTTTGCATGCATCTGTGCACACCATGAAATATGCATTTGGGTCTACGATCCTCAAGATGGGAGCACTGGTTAACAGTTTCTTCAATTGTTGGAAGCTTTTCTCACACTCCTCTGTCAACTGAAACTTCTTCTCCTTCCTTTGCAATGAAGTGATAGGGTTAGATATCCTTGAGAACCCTGTGATAAACCTTTTGTAATAACCAGATAGACCCATAAAGGATCTGACTTATGTCATGTTCTTTGGCGCTGACCATTCTCTGATGGCCTCAATATTATTGAGATCTACAACTATCCCATCCTTCAAAATAATATGCCCCAAGAAATGGATCTTCTCCTGATAAGCACTTTCTCAACTTGGAATACAATTGGTACTCTCTTAGCACCTACAACACCATCCTCAGATGTTGTTCATGCTCTTCCTCTGACTTGGAATACACTAGAATTTCATCCAGGAAGAGTATGACAAAATTTTCCAGATAGTCCCCGAATACACCATTCATCAGGCACATAAAAACAACGGGTGTGTTTGATAGCCCAAACGACACCACTGTGAACTCGTAATGACCATACCTTGTTCTAAAGGTAGTCTTATTGATGTATTCATCCTTTATCCTTACCTAGTGATATCTCGACCTGAGGTCTATCTTCGAAAATATCTTTGCATTATTCAACTGATTAAAGACATCATCGATCCTCAACAGAGGATACTTGTTATTTATAGTTACTTTGTTCAATTGTCTGAAATCGATACACAATCTCAGCGTCCTGTCCTTATTCTTCACAAAACGGACCGGGGCACCCCAAGGTGACACACTTGGGTGTATATACCCCTTCTTCAGAATCTCTTCAAGATGCAATTGCAGTTCTTTCAGCTCTAGCGTACTCATTCTGTAAGGAGATTTTGACACTGGAGTTGCTCCCATCATCAAGTTTATAGAAAAGTCAATATCTCTTTTCGGGGGTAATTAAGGTACCTCCTAGAACACATCTTCAAACTCCTTTGGTATCGCATGATCTCCAATCTTGGAGACCTCATCCTTAGATGTTTACTCGACATGGGCTACAAATAATTGACAACCTTTCTGTAACACTTCTTCAATTGCATTGCTGAGATTTCTCTGATAACAACAACTTTGGGAATTCTTTGGAATGTTTTCTGATTTCCTTCCTCATCCAGGCAAGTGAATTCCTTGTTTCGATAGTCTAGGATGGCATGGTGTTGGTCCAACTAGTCCATCCCAATTAAACAGTCATAAGAACCTAAAGGCATAACATTCAACTAAGCCTTTGTGCTCAGTCCATTCATGTCCACTGGACAGGACTCAACTAACTCAGTGACTTTTCTCTTGGTTTTTGTAGCTAGATGCACTAACCAAGACTTTTCATGTTTGCTTCTCAACAAATGCAATTTTTCCACCACTCTAGGATCTATATAACTATGGCTTGCCCCTGAATCAATTAAAATAGTAAAGTCGTGGTTGTTGATCATACCTTCCACTTCAATCATGTGTGACTGATATCCAACTTGCTTATTGTCCAGGGCTGTGTATATCCTTGGCATTCTACTACCCATGTCCTTCACTGTTTCAACCTGCTGAACATTGTGGACAGCTCCCACTTTGCCACTTTTGTGGGGGAAATCTCAGTACCTATGGTTTCCTTTACAACCTCAACATTCCATAGGTGGCGGTCTTGGCATTTTCCCGCCCACTTTAGCCTTCCCGGGCTCTCTAAAAGTTGGTTTTCCTTGAGGATTGTTTCTGAAAAAAGATGGCTTAGCTCCCTTCTTCCTCTGATTCATCTTGAAATTCTTCTTGTCTTCCCAAGCCTTCCGGAAAGTAGGATTTCCCCCTTGTTGATCATATAAGCATTTTTCTCTCCTTCTCGTCTCTTCCATAGTCTTAGGGTCATCATATTGAATTTTGTCACCAATGGAAGGTGGAAATCCACTTAGATACCTCTGAATCTTGACAGTCTCATCTTTGATGAACAACAAATACTTCAACAATTCCAAAAATCTTCGTTCGTATTCATCAATGGTCATGCTGCCCAGCTTGAGTTCAAAGAACTCTTTCATATTTATGTCATAATATCTCTTAGTCAAGTATTTCTTCTCGAAATACTTTTTGAATTCCTTCCAAGTTATATCCTTCTCTCTAATGTGTTGCACCTGCACAAGTTGATCCCACCACATGGATGGTTTTCCCTTCAATTGATACATTGCAATTCTTTCTTCAAAATGAGAGGAATAATTATGCAGTTGGAAATATTTCCTCATGCCAAGCAACCATGTTTAGACATCTTCCTCCTTCTTGTGTTCTCCATCAAACGTAGGAGGTTTAATCTTGTTCATTTCTCCCTTCAGTTCAGTCACTCCAGATCTCATGTGCTTTTTGGTAGGAGATGGGCTCGCACTACTGTGTTTTTCCTTATTGGAATGCTTTGGGGAGCGACGTCAATGTCCGCTAACACTCCTTGATCTTGTTTTCCTCTTAGGGGTCCTACGACTCCCTGTTTTTCTTGTGTCACTTTCATTTTCCAATTTTCTTTCGATTCTCTCCAAACTCTTTAACAACTTTACGTTGAATTCACCTTGTTTTTCCCGAGCTTTCCTAAGTTTTATGCTATCTTCTCGGTGAGTTTGGGCATCTTTCTGCAATCTTTCAATGATTTTCATCATGTTTCCTTCCTTATCTATTTTTTCTCCATGCCCATTGGAGTTCGATCCTTCAACTCCCAAATGAACATCCATCCCTTTAGCTTCATTCTCTGAACTGGAAGCATTATGTGTCTCCTCCATTTATTTGCACTCAGTGGCAATTCTAAACGGTTTTGGCACTCACTAGAATTCTGCAAACACACATGCAGACCACCGGAATTTGTCAAGACATCATTCCTTAACAAATTCCACAACATTCATAAACAAATCTGAGTCAAGAAAACGTTTAGATTTCATGAATTTTCTGAGCTCTGCTCGGCTCTATAACAATCCTTTGGGCACTATTCCCTTTTCTCTTAGACCCCAAACCACGTTATTGCGGTTCGTGACCACTCACCTAACAAAAAGGGCGCTTAGCGACTTTGCGTTTCGAGTATTCAACTGTGGGCCAAACCTGATACTCTCGATTCCTGATTTTCCGAATCGTGAATCTCCTAGGCGCTAGCTCCTCCCGCTAGGAACTTTTGACTGTGATGCTATGTTATGACCTAGGCCCCAACTTTCTAGTGCTTTGGGACTTCACACTTCTGGAGGTTTCAAGAACTACACAACAACTTCCCGAGTTCCGAACTAATGAACTCGTGACGTAGGGCGGATCTATCATCCACATCTACTCAACATCCAAAGACTAACTCTCGCTATGGAACTTCAAGCATGGAAGTTCCGAGACTTCATAACTTCAAAGATTTGGGACTTTGGGACTTCAGAGCTTTGGAACTTTAGATTCCGGAAGCTTTCACACTTACTTCCTTCCAATGTTCGACTTCCAAACTTCTGAGCTTCTCTACCCTTCGGCCCACATAGTACAAATGTAACCAACTAAGGTGATGGCATGTGGCACGCCTAAGAAGGTCCACATCACCCTAGGCGACGTCATCCGGCCCCACCACATCTACTCTTTCGCTTCGAAACTTCGGACTTCAGAATTTTGTGCAACGACACATCCCACTTCTCCCGACAACCGAACTCCCAAAATTATAATCTACTCTTCTGCATGAGCCAACAGTTCAAGCTCTTTTCTCTAGATCTATATTGTAGATCTCCCTCAAGACTTTGGGGTTTCGGGTTTCGGGCGTTTATGCCTTAGCGCACCTCTCTTCACTTCCCATATTTTGATTTTATGAATTTCAAAGGGTTCTCGCGACTAACCCGAGCGCAACTTCACAAGATCTAACGGTCGATATTTCCTCCCAGATCTACGATGTAGATATCTTCCAAGACCTCAAAGCTTCGGATTTCAGAAGTTTGTGCCTCAGCGCACCTCGCTTCTCCCGATTGATGAACTCAGAAAGGTTTCCAGGATAACCCTCTTGCACCTTCTCTAGATCTGATGATCGTAAAAGGGTTTCCCTTCCTTCCGATAGATCCTGCAGCCCACATTTCTTTGGGGCCTCATACCCCTTCTATTGTGGTTTTTTACGATACTTCTACTCCTCCTGAGCTTCGTAACATGGCCAAAGTATCATCTTGGCACTCAGGGACGATCTGAGGTCCGAAATTAGTCCTCTAGACACAATTTCCTCTTGAAACCTCGAGTCCAGAGACAACTTATCCAACCCATCCAGGCTCAGTGCGGAAAACTTTCTCTGATCTTGAATTTTGTCCATCTCGACAACAATTATTTTGCAAAACTCTTGCTTCAATTTCCACTAACATGACCCATCCAGGCTCAGTGTTAAAACCATGGCTCTGATACCAATTTGTAACATCCTCGGCCATCACTCCCATTGTCGGGCAACGCTACTACATGGAATATATATACTTATAAAGAATATGCATATAATCAAAATTAACATATTCAACATGGATTTACTTATGTCATACAAAATTAAACAGAATTAACAGCATGTCAAGCTTGCAACGGAATACATGATAACATTTCAAGACACAGACATGCATCACATATAAATTAAGTAAAAAATTAATACTTATCTTTCAACTGGAATAATACCACCAACTGTGTGCAAACCTTCCACGAACCTTCCAGCCATAGACCGTGTTGCTCATCACTCTTAGCAGTAGGTCACCCACAAGTTGGGACCAAGCTCCTCTGGGAAAGGGAATCCTAGGCTAAGCAAGCTCAATGGGAATACATACAATTTATGAGGATGGATTCTCTCCTGGGAGCCACTTATTCCCACTGCTCACAGACTCTCATTCGCGACATGACTGTCCCACCCCAGGAATATACACCTTCACTGTCACACGGACAGTCCTTCGGCTACTAAACCTACCTTGCCTTGGGCTTCAGCAACAGGCCAGACCGGAATTCTCCGAGCTCTGTGGAAGCTACAAGACCCCTTCCAAGAGTTCTCCTTTCCTCCGTGCACTCTCTCACCTGGAGGGAGTCACTCACAGGCCTGAAACCCTGCCTCTTCAACCACAACCACCTCTCTCACCTGGAGAGAGTGTTTCACACATGCATGACAACCTACTTCTTCAGCTCCGTTCCAACACAAGGAGGGAAACAGTAAGGCTCAACAAGGAACAAATGTCGGTAGCCAATCACTCTCAGCCAAGGGACTGCGTGGCCACAACAACCCACAGTTATAACATACACAACATAGACAATTACGGTATGCTCAGGTTTCACAGAAGACAACAATCGAAACGGTTAAGCATGAAATCAGATTTGCAATGTGGATAAATTGGGTTCACGGACACACAGGAGATACGACTCAGTCCAAGGGTTTGCCACTGGTTTCCACGGTGCGTGACAATAAAATTATGTAGAGGTCGATGATGGAGGCCAAAAGAAGAGACCCTACGAAGTTCATGGGAATACACCAGTTGATCACAGAGGTCTCCTCGTTTCGGGTTTCAGAGCTGTGTGAAGTATGCAACGATCAGATGTTGAGGTAACATGGTTCAGACAACGGACGCCTGAATGGAGGACGAACCCCCTTCACGGTTCAATTATTGGGTTAAATTGCATGTGCCTGGGCTGGCACTTGTCACCCATGAAGTTGCATGCACTCCATCAAGTATACGTTCCCTTTTCCCAGGAACTTAGGATAAAAATTATACCTTTCACACCACTTTGGAATAATAATAAATTATTATTCAAGGACTTAAGCCCTCAAGATTAGCCCATCTTCTAACCCTTTAGACCCCTTTCCCTTACCCACCTTATGGAAGCTTAGTCCCCCATCACTCTTTCTTCGTGGTCGGTCTACATGCAACGATGTTTATATTTTATTAATAATCTGCATGATTACATATACAAAATAAGGCTCCTATCCTTTAACACTTAGGTTGTCCGGTCTAATAAACACATAATCCCACTAGCTTATCAATACTCAACTCACCAGCCTACAAAACATGATTTACAATTCATAAACATGATTACAACAGGGCTCATCCTTGGGGATGTTTCTTTTACTTCCACTTCTACCTTAACATGCATTATACCATAACATTCATCATATCTACTATTTTATCCATTCGATAACATTCATTTTGCATGATTATTATAGTGCTCATTGTAAATAAACTCTAATAGATACATTCATCTAACCATTTATTCATCATTAAGCATAAAATCAACATAGCACACATAGAGACACCATTTTACTGTGGTTCACCCCCTGGGCTACGTCCACAAATATTTTCTTCTTATTATTCTTATTCTTCATAAGAAATTTCCTACGTTGCCCATATTACATCACGGGTTTATGAATGGTGAGGCTAATCAACGTCACACCAAGCTCCACAACTTGCGACCGGACCCTCAATTACATATCAAAATTGACTCCATTTGGGCTCCACAACTCTCAACAAAACAAATACTCCAACTCAATACTCAAAAAGGTGCTCAAAGTACTTTTCTCATACAAAAGTGACAATGAACTACTCCCTGATCAAAAGTGACAATAATATCTTGACCGACTTCAGACATCAAGGGACATTTATTATCACTTTGATTACTCACTTGTGACACCTAAGAAATTTAATTAAAAACATCCAAATTTTCATTAACCTTGTATAATACATTCAAATGCATGATATATAGTATAATTATAAGTCACAAACCCTAGGCAAACTCCTATTTGATATTCTAAAGTATCATGTGGATTATCCCTAAATTCTAGCATGATCATTCCATGCTTTTTCAATACCCATCACATCTCTAAAGTACCACGATTCAATAAAATATGTGGCCAATCAATACATCTAGTAGGATCAAGGTCTCAATACATCTAGTAGGATCAAGGTCTCAATTTGATTATAGGATCTTACACTGATTAATGTAAGGATACTTGGCCCTCCTTAGAGTTTAATTAGTTGCATGGGTACTCATACATGAGCCTTGGGAATTCACACTAGAAATAGTTTCTTCCAAGCTCAACAATGACCTATACATTTTGACCTCCCCCATGTGTTTAATAGATATATTTTTTCTAAGTTTATGTTGTTGACATTTTCCAAAAAGGGAAGAATCATGACGATTCCACTCATAAATCTTACCTTTCCTTGCCTCCATTGTGCCGATTTGTTCCTCCAAACTACTATTGCACAAGGGTAAGTGATTCATATTTTCTTTCAAACGTTAAGAAATCCCATTGGAGAAATCAAAGGACCCTCCCATGTAAAATGATTAGAGATTAACCATACAAGATTCTTATTTTATTAAATGTTCCTTAGGTTAATAAATAGTTTCTTTGTTTTCCCTACACTATCAGGCTTAAATCATTTGAGTTCATAATTTGAATGGTTTAAATCATTTGAGTTCATAATTTGAATGGTTTATTTGTTAGAATCCATGTATTATTTATCACTTATTCATTTCTCTATATAACATTTAACAATTGGTTGAGATTGATTTTTTTTACACATGTACACTATCAGGCTTAAATCATTTGAGTTCATAATTTGAATGGTTTAAATCATTTGAGTTCATAATTTGAATGGTTTATTTGTTAGAATGCATGTATTATTTATCACTTATTCATTTCTCTATATAACATTTAACAATTGGTTGAGATTGATTTTTTTTACACATGTGCATATAAATGTCATAAGGAAGTGGGTCACTCATGAATATAACACTAGAGTGGATTGCACATTATATACCTTAAGGTTAGTAGGTATATGCTAGCACTCAACTCTGAATATCATATGTTATAGACTTCATTAGTACATATAAGATCCTTTGTATTGTTGAATGTAATTTTGATAGTCATAGAGGGTTGTGCTTTATGTCACTTGGTCAATTTATTCACTAGATAATAAGACTCAAAACTTGGTAAATAATTATTTTTTTTCTCCACAATGTTGATGTCTTCAAATGTTATTGTAAATTAGTGAATCACTCATATCATCTGATCTATATCGTTATGCATTTATAAATTTGGATCATGTTTTGAATTGAGAAGAGAATTTTTCTCTTCTTCAAACATATATATTTTAGTTCCACAAATATATCACATTTTTATTTGGCATAAGATGCTTTACAAACTCTATACCAATTAGGCCAACAATATTTTTTTGGTTTTTTTCTCAATCTTGGATTATATTCATAAAAAAACATATACCTTCAATGGTTTCTTCTACCAAGACATGATGTTTTTGGATCACTTTAAGATAATTGGTCATCTTCTATTCCTGCTAAACCATTTCATCCAAAACATTAATGACGTCATTTTATCCATCATTGACATACATAGAATATGTTCATAAAGTAGATTTATCATGAGAAAGTTCAAAAACTTTCTATAATCATACCCAATTTTATCCATCATTGACCTGCATAGAATATGCTCATAAAGTAGATTCATCATGAGAAAGTTCAAAAACTTTCTATAATCATACCTTTTTTAAATTTGTGGACTCATCATATGCCATCTCAAAAATGCCTATAACACCACTTTTTTTACTCACTTGAGACATGACCAACATGACATTAACATTCTTTTTGCCTCACCTTAGACATGAACAACATGACATTAACATTTTAGAGAAACATGACTTTTTTTTTCTTAGTGGATTTAGGTAATTAGGTGAGAGAAACATGACTTTTTTCTCTTAGTGGATTTAGGTAATTAGGTGAATGACTCTTTCCAGAATGCCTTATCAGATTGTTGTAGAAAATCTATTGATTCAAGGGAACTAGGATGTGTCCTTGTAGATGATATCAATTGTTATTTCTAAAACTTACACTTCAAAATGTGACATCCATCACATTATTTAGAGCAATATTGATTCTACTTAGGAGTGTTTTTCATTATCAATAAAAACATTTTTATCACTTTTGAATTGGTTCTTTTCTGACTTAATGGGGTTGTTCCTAATTTACAATTAAATTAAATGAGGCTTGGCTCCTCTAAATCTAAAAATAATCTTTAAATACACAAAACATACTTGAAATAAAGAGAATGGATGTAACTTGAGTGCTCTCTATAAATTAATTGAGTTATGGAGTCAACCATTAATAAATGAGGGCATACATTTAGGTGAATGTAGAAATCTAGTGGGACGTCCCACTTTAGATGAATCGAAAGAGATAAGATATCTCAGAAATTCCTAAAAATATTGAAAAAGTGAAAATTTCATTATCAATAAAAGACATTTTTATCACTTTTGAATGGGTTCTCTTCTGACTCAATGGAGTTGTCCCTAATTTAAAATTAAATTAAATGAGACTTGGCTCCTCTAAATCTAAAAATAATCTCTAAATACACAAAACATACTTGAAATAGAGGATGGATGTAACTTGAGTGCTCTCTATGAATTAATTGAGTTATGAAGTCAACCATTAATAAATGAGGGCATACATTTAGGTGAATGTAGAAATCTAGTGGGACATCCCACTTTAGATGAATCGAAAGAGATAAGATATTTCAGAAATTCCTAAAAATATTGAAAAAGTGAAACGAGATGAAAGTGGAAAAATCCTTTACATGGTCATAAATAACCATGAAATTAATTAAGTCAATCAAATGAAAAATTATTGAATCAAAGCTACTAAGATAATATCATGGTTTGGTACTCAATATAATCCCATCCGAACTTGCTTACAATAGGAAAAAGGGGATTAACAAAGGATTCCCTACTTATACTTTCAATGAATTCTCACATCAAAGGGATAGAAACAAATAAAAATTGAATGAGATCATCAATACTCATGAATATAAAAATTGTGATATTATTAATTAAAATTTGAAAAAAAGAGTAAGAAGAGAAAATATATGAGGGAGCTATTGCTTATGATAACATTATCTATTAAATGAAAAAAAAATAATACATGGGAAAAATCCAAACATCCATAGATGGGTTCTTCATTTTTTTACCAGGTCAAAAATGACAAATACTATTATAATAAAATGGTATTTCAAAACATCAAATCAATCATGTATGTAAAAGTCATAAAAAATAGATGAGTTTTACCATGTCAAAGATGACAAATACTATTATAATAAAATGGTATTTCAAAATATCAAAACGATCATGTATCTAAAATTCATAGATGGTCATTCAATCATTTAAGAAATAACATATATCCTCCTCAAAACCTAGAAGAACCTCATGCCAAGTGCTCATAAGATAAAGTCAAAAATGATATTCATTTTTTTTTTCTTCTCATATGTTCAATGAACATCCCCATTTTCCCTTCCATCTTGGATGACATTCCAAGAGGGAAAATTGTATGTGATCTTCCTTATCTTTTTACTTCCTTTGATATTTTAGTGTGAGAATGAATAATATGTGTGCTCAAACTTCATGTAAAACTAAATTCTTTGAAATATTAGTATCTTTAAAGATGATTCTTTGCTTATAGGTATTTCTAATGAGATTTCACGAGCTTGATTTGGTGGTTAGTAGGCTATTGTACATTATTTTATATCTCATGCTACAACCACCATTGGTTTTCCATCCTTATTGATTTGAGACTATTAAATTTAGGTGTGAAAACTTGTACCACATGCACCATGTTTTATATATGCTAAGTTCCAACCCACTCTAATTATAATTTTGGAATCCCAAGGTCTACATGCACCTCACCCCTCATCCAATTTTATGACTTAATTCTAGGTCCACATTACCTTTTCACTATGTTGAGTCATCCCCTAGTGTACTTGGAACTCAACCACTAGTCTTCGCCTACCAATGGGTTGTTGGTCTATTACAAAATCATGAGTATTTTGGGATGTAAGGTTGTGTGGAGATTATATATATATAGATGTGATGGATATTCGATAGCCCATTCCATGTGTCACGCATTAGGAAGGTGAACATGGTAATGTAGGGAGGAAATAGAAGAGGGAATGGGAGACAATGCATAGGAGAAGGAAATGTAGAGGAGAGATGGGAGTTCATATGAATGTATGGAGGATGGTTCTCCACATACTGCATAAAAAAAGATGGAATGTGGGGGTAATATAGATGTGGGGTATAGGTAAGGTGTTGAAGGATCATTGAAGGATGGGAGGTAAGGACACTACATCGCACATCAAAAGTGGAAAGAATTATGGGAAATGTAGTTTACGGGTGGAGGATGATCTCTGTGTAACCCAAATTAGGGAAGAAGAAGTGCTCTCTACAACATTTCTCAAGCCCACTAGAGACTTAGTCTCAAAACTGGGGATGGAGGATGGTTTTTCCACCCTCCTTCATATGCCTACATGTGGCCTACATAAAACCTTGTGTTGATGAATTTAGGGGATATCCCCAATATTTGTTTACAATATTTTTTTAACTTCAAGGGTCTCCTTTATTATACTGGCCAATATCCCATAAAAAAATGTTATAAACCTTCATGTAATTTAGGGGATAAAAATAAGGGAGAGTCAACCTGTCAATTGCTTTTTGGGAAAGCTTGATGGAGTAATTCTTTATCTCTAAATAAGATAGTGAAAGTGTTGCAGATATATTTTCTCATCCCCCCCCGCTCCCCCAGAGGAAAATATTGTTATGGAATTGTATGTATAATGACATTTGATTTTTTGAGTTGGACTAAGAAGTAATCCTTATATCACATTATAACTATAGAAACAACAATGCTTTCTATGATTAATGAATAGTTGGATCATGCAATTTAGAGAACCATCTACTAAATATATTTTCTTATTTCAATGGAATAGGATTAGACACAATCGCCTATATCGAGTCTGTGTATCACACATGAAACATGTATAAACACATACATAGTAAGGCCATTTGAATTTTACTAATTTTATGGAGACACTATGTTCACCTACAACCACTACTTTTCCTTCCAAGTTTTGCAAGATCACTCTCTATGGGGTTGGTTCAAGTAGTTTTTAGATTTGGAATGTAAACACTGTAGGATATTGTAGCATGAAAACTGAGAGAGCAATAATAATAGTCATAATGAGTGAAATCCCATGAGGGAGGAGAATAAAATGAAAGAGTTATGCATTGCCACAATAACGACACTTGTTCCTTACATGGTACCTTTCCCTTATTATATTTGTGTTTGTAGACATTCCTTTACCCACCTCTTCATGTATCCATATTTGGATTTCTTAGTGATAAGTGATGGTGAGATTAATAGAACATGATGTAAAATTTGTGAGTTCTTGATATGACACTTTACACAAAAGTATTTGAGTCCCATGGACCCCTCTTTCAATCATCCCATCTTGTCGATGTGTAGCTCCTTCCTTTGTGATCCCCACAACCATCTTGGAACATTATATATTATATTCTAAAATCATATTTTCACATAACATAGAGTGCATCATGCAAATATGTCACATGGTCTATAAAAATATATATTTACATCATCTATATGCCTAACCATTTTCTAATAGGGCCTTGCCCTTGATATTTTCATTAAAAATCCATAAAAAAACATATTTACAACATTTACATTACGATGCCATTTATTTAATCTCACAAGGATCCATAGCCATCATTATAAGCACACATTCACAATTTATACATAATCCAATACAATACCTTCCAAGGGTTAAAACTAGGGTATTACATAAATTCTTCCCATGTGGGTTGTAATTGAGTTCTCTATCATGATTCATTCACTAGTCCCAAGCTTCATATTTCTCATGAAGATTACTTGTAGAATATGTTTTTCAATTTTTCTTTTC
>SNQJ01S0050673.1:27444-46556 GCA_010110895.2 Picea sitchensis | reverse complement strand
ACCAAATACCTAGCTTATTCTAGCCTATAAAAGAAGGGTTAGGGATCCCATTTGAAAGGAGGAGAATCATAGTAAAGAAACTATGCGCGATTGAGCATTCCCTTTTTCCCAACCTTTAACCATCCTTGTGAAAAGAGAAGTATAGGGTAAAGCAATTGGAAGACAGTGGTAGAAGAGCCCAGGACCAGGATCGAGGAGCAGTAGCTGACTTTGTAATGGCTGAATTAATTTAAACAACCATTGAATTACAACACAATAGTAAAATTTAAAAGTTACTTCATTAGCACATTCGCAATCAAATTCATCATAATAATAAAATTTAATAACAATTTTTTATACAAAACAATGCATAATTCTTGGTAAATACCTGAACTTGATGCTATCAACCTGTGTTTGCCCACCGCTTGCTTCCTTCCCGCTTCTGGAAAACAATACCCAAAACCGTCCTCCCTGCCAACTAGGTAGCTCCCTAGCCCCAGGATATCAACGGATATCCTGGCCCTCTGTGCCCAAAACCCCTAGCAACTCCGGTGCACTGTATCAATTCCACTCATGAATTTTCACTTCTCTCTGCAATACTCCCCGCTCCCAAAATCCATGGAAAACTCCCGTAGCATCCTCTCGTAGCATCCTCCCGTCCAACTCCTTCCCTTCCTTATCCCTCCTTCACCGACTCTCCTCCCCCTCATTAATTTCCTTATATCCCCCTTATTAATTTATTATCCCATTCTTTAATGCCTTATCCCCCCCTTCATTAATATCTTATCCATTTCTTTAATGTGTTATCCCCCCTTCATTAATATCTTATCCCATTCTTTAATATGTTTCCATTTTCGGGAACGTAACTTAATTTAATAATATATTTTATTATCCACCTTTATTTATTTACCTTATTAATTAATGAGTTAATTGATACTTAAATTAATCATAATCAAGAATAACTAATTAATAATAAATATTTAGTTAATGTTATTTTAAGAAATAAATATGGTTTAGCTAATCTTTTAGGATTAGATTATTAAATTAATTATAATTAATAATCAAGGGTCGTTACAGACTTTGTCAATGTAAGGTATCATTGTGAAGTTAATAAAAAAATTGCTTTTCATGTCCCGCCATATGAGATTGTCATTATTGGAATATTGATTGTATGATTGATTAAATCTCTAACCCGTTACTTCATAGAACAAATGCATGTGGAGTTATTTTTTTTTCTTTAGTGAATGCAGGTCAGCATTGGGAGGAGAGTTGCAGTCAAAGAATGACCAAGCGCGAAAAGGGATCGACATCAAACACGAAGAATAAGGTATGTCAACTTAATCTCTTGAGCCTTGTATTTACATATGAGTAATGGGGATCTAGGCATGGGATGATGGTAAAAAGTAAGAATCTTTAGGTCATTTCTGCATGCATGATAAAACCCTTAGTGCTAGTTCGTAGGAGGGATTTCCCACCCACAACAGAATTGGCCACCATACTGGGGATCTCTAGGGTTTCTGGGAACGTTTTTTCTTGGGTATTTTTAAGAACTGGTTTCATTTCCTATTTTTAAAGTTTCTACAAAAGTCTGAGCTAACAGAGATTATGGTCTTCCATACGAGTTATCTCTGTTTCTTTGCTTGACTGCATTTTTTTTTTTTGAGACCCATAGAGGTACACGCGACCTATATAAGGTCTGCACGTGTGTACCCACGCCCTACCTTCCCACATCCTGTGTGTACACGCTAGCTGAGGAAGTGTTAGTTGCGTTTATGATTCCAGAAAATTTCTTTTAGAGAGGCAGTCATCCTCTCCCCTGTCAGAAGTAGTCCTTCTTAGGGGTTTTCTCAAACTCTTTCTAGTCTTTGTTTTTTGCAGTCTATAGCTTAGGTTTCACCTCAGATTGGTTTGTTCTATGAAGTTTTCCTTGAATTGTTTTCTCTTTTCTGTTAAAGTAAGTTTCTGAGTCTTCAAGAGATCCTGGTTCTCAGTACCAGTAGTCTCTTCTTGGGCTGGATTGCTTGACCTTTTCATTTGTCTTAGATTTTCATAGATACACGCGGCTTGTATAAGGCCAACATGTGTGTACATGCGCTTTGACTTTACACATCTCGTGTGCACACACTTGTTGTTGAACTATTAGCAGTGTGCTTATGGAGAAAATTTATGTTGAAGGTGAGGCAGTCATCCTTTCCTTTGACAAAAGTTATACCTCTCAGGTTTTTGGGTCTCTATCATAGCGGTCAGTAACTTAGGTTTGATCACAACAATAGATTTCTTTTTCATTAAGAAGTTTTCCTAATAATTTTCCTTTTATAGGGCTTTTAGACAAGTTTGAGAGTCCAGTTTTAATTTGCTTGTGTGTGATTTTTAAAGTGACTCTTTGCGATCTGTGCTTAGGCTAGAAGTTTTCTTGGTTTTTACTTTTTGATATTTTTCCTTTTTGCTTTGTGAGCATTCAATTAAAAAAAAAAACTTGTATTTCTTTGTTTGGTTAAATAATGTTGTTTTGCATTAGTGACCAGGGAAAAGTCTTTGCTTTCATAAGTTATTGATGGTTTACTTAGATCATAAGTAGCTCGTAGTCGAGTGAAATCTTTCTTTGAGTTTTCTATTCAAAGATCTTAGAAAAATTTTAAGTTTGAAAAGTTGTTTAAGATTTGAGTCAAGTGAAGTTATTTTGTTTCCATCTTTCTGTTTATTTTGCTTCCATATTTCAAACATCACTAGTTTCACTTTCATAACCTTTGACTTAAGACAAGCCATAAAAATTAATGCTAAATCTAAAATCCATTAGACTTTTTATGTTTGTAGGGTCAACCAACTAGTTTAAGGTTAGGGCCTTGAATTAGGTTGGAGAGGAAACTCTTCAAGGCCATTAAATCAAACATTGGAGTCTAAGTTAGGGAGTGTCAAAATCCAGTATCGTGAAATTTATCTGGGACCCCCCTCTAACACAGGGGATAAACACAAGGTCGCGTGCGGAAAGGTAGCAGAGATAACCCCTCCAAAGCTGGACCAATCGTAGTGGATAACACATAAAGAGGGCTTGTCTTGGGATTCTGTCGATTGCATTTTACATGGATCTTTGTGGGTCTCGAATCCATTTGAGGTCCTCAGTTGTATTCCAGACCACTTTCCTTCGATACCCTTGACAAGTTTCAGGCTTGATACCCTGCTCATTGTGGTCTACCCGAATTTCGACTGTACCCGCCTGGTGATTGTTCACGCACTGGAAACCTAGTTGCCTATCTTTTTTAGAGACATACATAGGTTACTATGGGGGTATACTGTGGTACCTAGGATAGAAATTGAGACACGCTTTGCAGATAATACCTAGAGGGTGCTTCCGTGTTCGAGTTGCACTTGCACCAATAAGTTTCTCTAGTGTTGGTTGTTGTAACTGTTCTTCCAACTAGTTTAGTGTTTTCTTGTTTTATCTTAGAGGGACCTTTTTAGTGTGTGTTGTCTTTTGAATGAATAGAAATCCCTAGTGTGTCTTTGATCTTCTCGCACAGTGGAGGATCACGAGGTCCTCCGGTCATGAAGGATTCTGGGCCTATCACCGGTTACACTGGAGCCACCTCCGCCACCACTAAGGTGAAAGCTATACCAACAAGGGTCTTTTGAAGTGACCAGGTTACAGGAAACTGTACCCAACCAACATCTGGAGGAAATGACTTCCTTCATGTGTAATCGTTGTTATCTTGGGTTATTCATCATGTTCCTCTGTTTCTATCATCTCTACATTCAGACTCCTCTTTTCTTACAACTTTGTGATCAGTTCTCGTAAATCCTATGTTGCATGGTCTGGTTGTCTACAATATGTACATGTTGTGTAGGTATTTAGACAGTCTCATGCCAAATGTCTAGAATGATTATAGTTATAGCATATAATTGGTCCTCTTCCTCTACCGAATACTCATCTTCTGTGGCCTTTGAGCCCTCCTCTTCCTCCTTGATTATAACATGTTGGAGTATTGTACTATAGAGCTCCTCATTCAACTTATTCTCCATGGACTTTGTAAGAATCTATAGTGTTCTCTCTCATCAAATAAAATTCATGAGAATCCTTCTCCTCATGTCCCTCTGATTTACAAAAATTACAAAACAATTTTTTTTCATTGCTCTAATATTTCTACATCAATGGAAAAGTAGTAGGGTGGTGACCTACTATCTTGCAAATCTCACACCATGCCCCTAATGGATTTGAAGCTCTTTTATTCAAATATTGTTGAAAAATTGGAAATTTGTTCTTATAATGCCCTTTTGTTCTACATGTGACACACCAAACTTCCTCATGTTTTTATTTTCCTTTCTCAAGTTCCTACAACTGAATAGTCATCACTACTAATTATGATTGAACTTGAGCCATCCTTGCGACATTTTATCCTTTAGGGGATGCTTCCAATTTCATATAAATTTCTAAGGATTTTGAATGCGATGCAATCTTTTTTTGCGTCAAAGGGCAGCATATATGTGGAAACAATCCTACAATAAACCACTCCCTTTGTTTTTCATCTCAAATTTGGAATGTCAAACGTTCTTTCAGTGTCTTGAATCTTTGATCATAGTCCAACACTGATTCATTCACTACCTTATTAATATCCTTCAGATATGTAATGCACTGTGACTCATACTTAGGTTTCTGGAACTCTTTCGATAGAGCTTGTCTTACATATGCCAATTTTTTAGTTTGTCTCGCAGGTTTAGTAGTCTGATATTTCATGTACCATAGTAATGCACAGTCTTTGAATGTCATTTCCAACTACGCAATATTCGCATTCATCCTAGACATTCTTCATAGTCCATATTGTCTCACAAATAAAAAAATGTTGTTCTAGATCTTCTGAACCTTCCCCATGAAAGACAAGAATTATTAAAGTGGGATCTATTGAGCAGTCAACACACCCTAAAAGTTTTGTGATGTTTTTCTTTTTGGGTACCACTTTGTATTTTTGAGCTTAGTGAGTTCTGTAGGAACCAATGGGGTTATATGTTGATTATGTTTTTCCATCAATCATATTCGACTTGGTTTGGATTTATTGAACAAATTGAAATCTTCTCTCAGAAAACTTGTCATTTTAACTAAGTATACACAAAAAAAATTGAGCCACGTGCCTATTATCCATATCGATGCAATCCTAGCTGTAAAATGACCACATAACAATGATAATCATTGACAAACCCTTGGCTTCGGCGAAATAAAAAGGGCCAGCAACTAACATAAGCCATAATGAACCTCTGATCACTGATTGTCGATACATTATTCGGAGTCGGTGAAATCCGAAAGAACGAAACCATGAAACAATAACCATCAACAAATCATCGATTTTGAGTTGTCAATACATCATCAACGTCAATAGGATAGGATGTTGTAGTCAAGGTTGTGTGTCTAAAGAAAATCACTGATGTCGAAAAAAGGGTGTTTCTCACGTAGAGGTCAAAATCAACAACCACGTGTCTTTTCCGCGTAAGTAGTCCATACAACTCAGTATTTTTCCACATGTCATATTTGTATGTCCATGTCATCATTCCCACATCAGCACTGTACAGTGGTTTTGGTCGGCATTGGAACTTTTTCCTAGATGCACCAATGAAACAATGACAAAGTACACCCACCGAGGCCGATACGGTATTTTACTATTGCTTGATTGATATAATACTGATCTCCTCGTCTTAGTTCAAACTTTCACCCATCGATACCAACAACCCCAGTAGATCTGCGATACACCATCTCCTTGATACTGATTATGCTAGTAAATGTGAAAATGGCTTGGTAATTTGATGGGACACCTTCGGCTGAGATGAGACAAAATTTTTGCGATTTGATGGATAAGTTAAATTTCCACGTAACCTATAAAACGACCCCACGTGTCGACCAATAGTCAAAATTTGAATTCACCAATGAACTATGAAGTAACCCACTCCTGCACCGCTAACCTTGGTTGCATTTAGTCCTAGGCATGATGAAGATTCATTAATAGATTGTGCATATTTCATTTGCACTCCTGAATTGAAGACTTGATGCAACAAGGTAAGTATACGTTCTATTTAAATTTATAAGGTCATACTCAAACATGTTGTTTCATTCACAAATTTCTTATTCCCCAAAGCAGACAAAGAAGCAAGAGAAAGCATCTAAGATATTACAAACACCTCTCTGACTTTGATTACTAGTAAGACGAGGTTAATTTATTGCAAGCAAGAAGGAAAAATGCCTCCAAGAAATCCAATGACCAAATGCTCACCAAGAATGCCCAAAAGGAAGGAAGCAAAGGTCAAGGAGGGGTCTACAATGAGCACTACAAGAGATATTGATTTGGCCTCAAAGGCAGAACCAGTTATCCAAACATCTACGAAAACTTATTTTTCCCAGCCTCTGGTGTTCAGTGACATGGAGGAAAGCACTGGATCTAAAGCGGTGCTCCCGCATTAGGGAGATATGTTTAACATGATCAACCAAGAATATTACCTGGATTTTATACCACACAGTGACCCGAACGTCAGAATTTTGGATGACCAAGTATTTCAAAACATCCGACGATCATGCCTACATATGGTATGGTAAAATTTAAAATGCATTGCACCGACGCATAATAGGGAAAAACCACATAACTAGTTTTTCCCTCCATCAAAACCTTGGGATGGATAATTGAACACATGGACGTGATGAAATGCATAATCAATAATGAAAGTGGTGAATGTGTTGGTGTTTTTATTCCAACAAAGGTCCAAAAATACTACAAATTCAGAAACCCAGAGGAAAGACTAAATATAGAGTTTGTGGTCAAA
This sequence comes from Picea sitchensis, assembly GCA_010110895.2. NCBI lineage: Eukaryota > Viridiplantae > Streptophyta > Pinopsida > Pinales > Pinaceae > Picea > Picea sitchensis. The sequence goes on along the minus strand of SNQJ01S0050673.1, from coordinate 39,782 downwards.
TTTTATGATTTCCATGACACTAGCAAGTTAATGGCCTTGTGGTGGAAAGAAGAAAATAAATTCACAAGCAAGAGAAATGGTTGGTATGACATGGTAACCTCAGAGAGATGTATATTTATCTAATGTATTTGATCTGCTGATTATATGGAGAAAAATATTGCTCCAAGTTTTTGGAAGCATGGATTCCCCTGACATATACTATGGTGATCTTCGGGAGTAGCTTCAACTGGGGAGCCATCATTTCCAATAGTTAAGCATTAACATATTGTAGGCCCAGACACCAAAGGATGGAGAAACGTCAGCTTTTCACATGGCATCATACCTATTGGACGTGATCTGCATAGGGAACATTTTCGTAGGCATGAATCTGAGATGGCATGTTGGTGAGTTACCCGTGCATGTTTATTTCAACATTCTATGGGAGAATAGGTACACGAGATTTTATGCCTTGATATGTGATGAGTTCATCCTGATTACATTTCATTGTATTTAGGAAAGAGTGCCCAAGGCTTACAGAGACAACCAAAAGGATGGTTTCAAAAGTAGGCCATTGGTATTTTGAAGAAACCAACACTTATATCAGAGTGTTCATGGCTATTGGCATTCCACATTTACTCCCCATTCATGTCCCATACTAGCTCATTGTGGGATAAATTTGTTACCAGACCATTTTGCAAGGCTATAATGCCACTTTGGTGAAGGACAAGAAGAGAGATTTCATACCCTATGATTTTCATATAGGGTTTTACATGGTAAAAGACTCTACACATGTGAAAGAAGAGGGGTTGATCCATCTTGAGTATTGATTCCCCACAGTCCGATCTTTTAAGCATGATCCAAAATGTCTGGTATTTCAGCATGCTTCGCAGGTATCCTTTTGTTGGTCGTATGCTCATGATAGTTTTGAAGATGAAATTTTCATCAAGGGTGCTCAGGATTTAGAGGAAGTTCTCCATAGATGGGATAATCCCAATATGACCAGATTCAAAGTGATGTATATGGATGAGAAAGTTTAGACAATAGAGAAGATAGCTCAAGAATCCCTCGGGGTAAGATAAGAAAACAAAGCAGTAGAAGTAGTCGAGGCACACATGAGGGGGATGTTGTTAATGGAAGAATCCCAAATATCTATACAAAGGTTATAATAAAATACCTCACTTAACCCTTTGATAGAACCCTTGAGGATTACCCCATCCAACACCAACAATCGCAGAGAAGAGATAAATGTCTCAGAGACAATTCCACTAGAGGAAATCACTAATTGAAAAAACCCAAGCCCTATGTCACCACAAGAAGGATCGTAAAAAGAGAATCAAGTGGGACAGGTGTGCCTAATGTACTCATAGACTTAATTACCATTATGACAATGAGGAAAGTTCATAGGTTTTGTGCATAACCTTGGTACCAATCACAACAGAGGAAGAACCAGGGGAAACATCTGATCCAACTTCCAATGTTTTGATCCCGAAACCATAGGAAGGAGACCATGAGGCTAGGGGAAATATAGGCAATGATTCCCTCAAACAATTGGGAATGCAACCTCATAATGGAAACTTCAAGAATGACTTGGGTGCTGGTGGACAGGAAGAAGAAACACAACAACCATAAATTGATATCTCAACAGTCGACCCCTGAGCTAATGTCGATCATTTTCCTATCTCCCCAGCTAGAAAAAGACTCCACCAACTGACAAGGACCAGAAGGAGGCCAAGTCACCAGAGAATACATAAACCTCCCCTAGTAAGTAATTACAAGAATCAATCATAAAACATTTCTACATGGCAGGAAGCCTAGGAAACACTTTGACCTGGGGATATCAACAGATTTTTGAACCATTAGACGAAATCATTGATATATAGGAAATCCCTTATGATATAAAAAGGAAAGTTGTGATGAGAATAAAAACCAAGAAAAAAAGGCTCACGCTCGATAGCACACTTCTCATCACTACATAGGAGACATTGCTCTACACTAAAAATGATAAGATCACTGAGTTAATTGGAGCAGGTATTTCTATAACCGATGCTACTTTGGACAGGGAAAGAAGGGATGAAAGGGAGGTAGCCTCCATGAAGAAATATCTACACCATCTACACCCTCAAGCATATTATTACCAGAATTAAACATAGGCAGTAATACTCCTGAAGAGTGAGTTACGAGAAACATATGCGCAATTCACAAGAGAAAGAAATCTCATCACTGCTTGCATAGTCAATTTTCAAGAAGATACCCTCATGGGGATGACAACCTGTAAAGACATGAAGAGATGGTATGAAAAGGCACATCAAGTCTTGGAGCGGATCGACTACATCAATGAAGTATAGAAATGTCGAGACACATAAGAGCATGGAATCCAAGTGATTATGGATAACAACATCTCCTGAATCAGGAAAGAAGCTGAATACTGGGTAAGTATGGTCCAAGAAACTCAATGGAAGATATAGGAAATATGGGGAGAGTGCGAGAAACGTTGGGAGAAAATCAATCGAGAGATGAAAAACATTGACCTACGAGAGTTTGGTCCACCGAAGGATTTCACCGATTTGCATGACATAGTCAAACGACATATAGAGCAAGACTTGGCATGGGAAGAAGATATTTTTAAGATTTCAAGCATGACCCCAGGTCAAGTGAAGAAGTTCATGGAACACCTTATCAAAGCTCTCGCAGTCCTACAATGCTTAAGTGTCAAGCTAATCATGTATAAGGAATGGGAAATGGAGATAAAGGGGATCTTCTCCACCCCGATGGATCATCAAAGATTTCCATATGAAAATACATGCGAAGACATCTTCATCAAGTGTTTAGAGTACGAGAAGAACAATCCACTTCAATGAAACCATTAGACGAGAAAAATAGAACAGATAGATAAATATGCCACGTGGTGTTTTCTTAATTTAACACAACTTTAGTAGCTATTTTTAGTTTAGTTATTTGTTTTTTATAAATAAGGGCATCGACCTGGGACAAAGGGTCGATGGTTTTGGAGAGAAATACTTTTCTGGAATTTTGTAAGAGAATTATTTATGTGCAAGTTATTTTAATTAAGAATTTATGTTTAGAACCAAAGACACTTCTATCATCTAAGGCATGAATGTGATTGGATTGAGGGGTTATTATCTATGTCTTCAGATTCAATATTTGTTGTTGTATTGAGTAAGCATTGATGTATATGTTATTTAAAGTTATCTGATAACTCTATAATATAGTTCTTGTATTCTAGTTGATGAATAAAAATCAGTTGTGTTAAGATGTGATTGATAATAGAGCATCGAAAATTACTTTTCTTTCACTAGATTATTGTCAGGTGTATGTTTTCTTTTCTGTAACTTCTATCTCAGACAATGTTGAATGTCCACTAATAAAAATGGTATTAATGTTGGTATGAATTAGTTTAGATCTTCTTCGTCTACATGCTAAGGTATAGAGGTTATCCTAAAAAAACCTATCCTTCTCCAAACACACAATTTAACTTTCCTCTTCCATTTAGATTAAGCCTTATATTTATTTGTTATAAATATTAGAAAAAAGAACCAAAAAGAGAATTTCCCATCCCAAGGAAATGTTTCATAGAAAAGACATATATGTCAATCACAATTAAATCTCATCGAGAATTCCACCCAGATCACGAATCTGGAGAACCTTACCACTCATCAAACTCTTAAAAGTCTAATTGGGCCTCTTAAGCGGGTTTGATTCCTACTGTTGAGTTAAAGGGACCTCAGACCCCTCAACATAATTGGCACTACGAGGGAGGACAAATGAATGGCTAATCGTATTTATGATAATATATTTTGCATAGCCTATAGATTCAAAACATCCCACATGCATGCGTAGTCATTCTCGAGACATCCCACATACAGAGAGTACTCTTGATACGAGTAACTCACCTCAAAATGAAGAGGAAGAACACATGTACCCTGAAATACCTTACGCTCTTCCCCACGCGGAGTTAAATAAGTTCATAAGAATCACAAGAGATTTTGCTCGACAAATAGGATTATTACCTTTAGCTTCTTTAGTTCCTCGTAGAAAACAAGTAAGAAAACTAGTTGTTGACACCCCTGAATAGGTATTTGTTCACATGGTAGAAGAACAGATAGATTTTTCTCTTACTGATATCGAACAACCCATTAATCTGTTACCCAAAACACCAGTTGGTAACTACTCTGAACCTAAAAATTTTGAATCTGACGAGGAAGGGTCTAACTTAGATCGCTAATGTTTTGAATCAGAATACATGGAGGATAATAACAATAATAATGGAGAAGGGGGAAATCAACCTCAATACAATAAACCTCAATACCTAGGATGGATGCATAACCTACCCAGACATCTAGAGAAATTACTTTCTAAATTTGACCACAAAACCTCTGGATTTCATGAGGACCATATTAAAAAGTTCATATTAGCTATAAGATTGATGAACATGAAACATGAATATGTAGTGTGTAGTATTTTTCCTTATACCTTTGATAATTCATCCTCGACTTGGTATTTCAACCTACCAGTTGGTTCCATAACTAGCTAGACAAAGTCTCAAAATGATTTCTTGGACAAATCTGCAGAAGAAACTACCATAGGATCTTTAATGGATGAACTTTTCCCTGCCATTATAAGTCCAAAATAAAATGTTAAATATTGCAACCAAAGGTTTACCACCATTTTGAACAAATTTCAACTCAAAGGTAAACCTACCCAGGAGTTGCAAAATGAAGTATATGCTAATGCTCTACTAGCTTCTATATCCATGTTCGTAAAAAGGGCTACAAAACATACCCTAGATGAAAATTTCGAAGAAGATAAAATGATTGAATTCCAAATGAAAGGATTCAAAGAAGGTCATATATCACTAATAAAAAAATAATCCCAACTTCTACCTAAGAGAGTAATTTTGTTAACAAGTCCCCTGTCAAAACAAATAGAACCATGTCCTGATAAAGGAGGAGATCTAGAAAACCTACAACGGATGATCAAAAAACTCTCCAACAAGATCGTAGATATGAAAAGGAGTTTTGGGGAGGGAAACCAAAATCAAATACCTTATAAACCCTTTTTTTAAATAAATTCTCCCTTCAAATCTATAGAAACTCCTCCAGCTAACCTAAACCTCGACTTAGGGAATATAGCATCTGACTCTTTCTGCACTTATCACCAAGAAAACCATTCAGAAAGAGACTGCCCCCAATGGGTACATTCTATGAATCTAATGGAAAATCAACTCCTAGAGGAATGTTCTCTAACCGAAAAACCCATGAGCTCCTAAATAAAAGTCATCGATCAATAAAGTCAAAAGCCACTAGAAGAGACAACCATGGTGTTATGGGATTCCAATCACCTGATCCCTTTCAACAATACCACTGAAGTGCAAGGACCTCCCACTAAAATTTTAGTTGTACATACTTGAAGTAAAATTCAACCTGTCCAAGGTAACCCCACCACTACACAATTATCTAGAGGGAGTCCAGCGATCGATCCCCCCAAACCCCTATTTTCCTTTCAAAAATACCAAAAGCATACACACACATGGAGCTCCTAAACTAGACTACAATGTGGTAAAAGACTTGAAGAAGATGGAGTCTAATGAGTCTATCATGGACATGTGTAGAATCCCTCATCAAAAGGAGTTTCTATTGCAGGCTTTAAAACCAATAGAAACCCCTATAAGAAGCACTGATCAAAGTGAGTTTCCATCTCCCACAGATTTAAAAAATAATCCAAGTGTGAATTCTTTCTCTTTAGACAAAATGGGAAGGCCTTTTTCTCTTCCTTTCCTCTTGACATTTGAAGTTTTTAACAATAATCTACATAATTGCCTAGTCAATTAAGGGGCATATTCCAATGTCATGCCATTGTCAATCTGCAAATTGAATGGAACTAGATAGGAATATATAGGACTTAGGTAAAGGTCATTGGGGAACTTAAATATGTCATTATCATAATGGCTACACACTGCAAATTTTTTCAAGTAATTGACATAATCGTAGTAGACATCCCAAAGGCCTATGGACTTCTACTTAGCCGAGACTAGTCTGAGAAATTAAATGAATACTTTAGTACTGACTAGGTTAACCTTTGGTTTCCATTAAAGGGACATACAAACATGATCAGGATTGATAGAGAAATATATCTCAAACATATCGTCACTGATTTAGACACCCCAAATGAACTCTAATCAACAAAGTTCCTTATTCTAGGAAACTACTCCTATGATTTTGATTTCGGTAATTTCACTCCTCATGTGTCTGAAATACCTCCCACACAAAAATCCAAAATGATTTTTCAAGTAGACTTACTAGAAGCCACAGAAGGAAGAATTCTCTGTCGAGATTCTCAATCAGGAGTAGCAGGCAAGGAAGATGAAAGTGAAAAAATAGCTAGACATGAAGAAGTTAGTAATTTCCCCCCACAAATTTGGACGATGTACTTTGATGGTTCTAAATCTCAAGAAGGGTCGGGAGTAGGATGTATCCTCATTGACCCAAAGGGGAAACAAAACTTCTTGTCCTGCAGATTAGAATTTCAATGCACTAATAATATTGTTGAATATGAAGCTCTAGTCTAAGGACTAAAGAAATCCATAGACTTAAACATCAAAGAATTGAAAGTTTTTGGAGACTCTGAAATTATCGTTAGACAAGTAAATAATACCATTCGTTGCAATTCACCTCACTTGATAAACTTCCAACAAGAGGTACACAGACTAATAGACAATTTTGAGGCTTTCAACATTACCTTTGTTCCCGGGACAAAAAATACTCTTGTTGGTTCTTTATCCACTGCAACCTCAAGATTATCTCCTTTAAAAGACTATGAATCCTCGAGGTTTACAATAGAACTTCTCTACAAACTGTCGGTTCCTAACAACATTTCTAATTGGAAAGTATTTGAAGGGGATGAACAGAATGTAGACTTCTTGACTATCTAGGAGAATTTTAAGAATTTGGCCATTGATGATTAAATATTCCAAGAACTACTCACATAATCAAATCTCCATGAATAAAATAAGGGATCAAATCACTCCAATGATAAACCAAAGTTTCACACAATACCAAAATGAGTGGCCAATCTGGAGAAACATTTCGATCTAAGGGAAATATTTAGAGGGATGAAAAATGAAAAAACAGGGAACTCATGCCCTATATACAAAACTATAAACCTAGGAACCCCTGAGAATCCCAAGAATGTCAACCTAGGTAAGGTAGTATCCAAAGAAGACAAGAATGGTTATATTAAACTATTTAAATCATATCGAGATGTCTTTGCTTGGTCTTACCAAGAATTGAAAATGTATGATACTCGCATTATCCAACACACAATCCCATTAAATTCTAGAGTAAAAACCTTTCAACAAAAACTTAGTAAGTACCACCCATCTCTATAACCCCTGTTTTATCAAGAGTTGAAGAAGTTATTAGATTCCAAGATTATCTTTTAGGTAAGATACTCTACATGGGTAGCCAATTTGGTGTCTATCATAAAGAAGTCTAGGGAGATCGATTTGTGAGTGGATTTCAGAAACATTAACAGAGCATCAGAGAAGGATAACAACTCCTACAAACAATATCTGAATCTAAAATGTTTCCCCTCATAAACAATTTCTCGGGGTATAATCAGATCCTTGTTTCAGAAGATGATCGATTAAAAACTACCTTTCGGACCAAGTGGAGAACTGTTTCTTATAAATGCATGCCTTTTGGGTTGATCAACACAGGAGAAACCTTCTAGAGATCCATGGAGGTATCTTTTCAGGGATTGATTAACAAGTGTGTGGTATTCTATTTAGATGATGTAACAGTATACTCAAAAAATATGGAAGACCACATTCAACATTTGACTCAGATCTTTGAAAGGTGTAGGAAGTATGGAATATCTTTGAACCCTAAGAAAACCATATTTGGTGTAGAGGAAGGAAAATTATTAGGTCATATCATATCTCAGGAAGGAATCAACATCGACCTTAAATGGATAAAAAAGATAGCTCAACTCTCTTTGCCTCACAATAAAAAGTCCATGCAATCGTTCTTTGGAAAAATCAATTTTGTAAGAAAATTCACTCCTAATTTCGTTGGAACCGTCAAGCCTTTACAAATAATGATTCACAAAGATGTATAGTTTAAATGGGATGAAGAGAAGAAAGGGACTTTCAATAACATCAAAATTTCCATCTCCCAAGCACCAGTGTTAAGAAACCCCAATTTCAGTAAATATTTTTCCTTTATACCTTTGCTTCTAACCAATCCTTGGTTGCAGTACTTACTCAAAAGGATGATGAAAAAAATGAAGCACCAGTATCCTTTATGAGCTCCAACCTCCAAGGATCTGAACTGAATTACCATGCTATACAAAAATAGGCTTACACAGTATATAAAGCATTCAAACATTCCATATCCTACATCCTGAAGAATCACAGTAAAGTCATAGTACCTCATCTAGCGGTCCGATCTCTGTTCACTCAACAAGAGATGGGAGAAAGAAGGGGAAATTGGATGGCATTCATCCAAGAATTTTATCTAGACATACAACCTGCCAAAATAGTCAAAGGTTAAGGATTGTGTAAATTGGTCGCTAAAGCCCAAGATATGATTAATGCAGAAGACTCCAACTGCGAAAATGAGTTGTCATTATGGTATTACGAAGCCTTATATGTACCTCCCGTGTAAGAGTCCTGGTATGGAAACTTGTCTTATCTCCTGCATCATGGAACTTGTCCGAAAAACCTAAATCCTACAGAAAGGAGAGCCCTCAAATTAAAATTCGTTCAATATCACCTCATAAATTTTGTTATTTTTCACATAAATTATGATGGAGTACTCCTTATATGTATTGAACATGATGATGCAAAAAAGGTACTCAAAAAACTCCATTATGGACCAACAAGTGGACATTTTGCAAGATAAACCATAGCTCACAAAATATTAAGGGTTGTTTATTATTGGCCTACTTTGTTTAGGGACACTCATGCATATTACAGGAAATGTAAATCTGGTCAAGTGAGCGTCGGTAGGGAAACTAAGGTAGCCATTCCACTCCATTCAATGACCATATCCAAACCTTTCTAGCAATGGGGAATAGATGTCATAGGATAAATTACTTGCAATTATTCGACACAACATAAGTATATCTTGAATGCAATAGATTATTTCACAAGGTGGACGAAGGCTATCCCTCTCATTCACATTAATGAAAAGGTAATGATCCATTTTTTAGAACAACAACTAATAACAAGGTTTGGCATGTCCTCCATCCTTGTTTTTGACAATGTTATCTACTTTTCTTCCACATGATTGACAGAATTATCCCTTGATAAGGGGATCATAATAAGATATTCTACAAACTATTATCCACAAGGGAATGGGGTAGTAGGGTCAACCAAAAAAAACCTGGTGATAATTTTAAAAAAGACAGTTGTTGAAAATCAGAGAAATTGGCATAATTTACTTCATAATTCCCCATGGACAGATAGATTAACACCTAAAGAATCCACAGGAAACTCTCTATACTTTATGGTATATGGGAAAGAAGTCATTCTTCCAAACGAATTGTACCTTCCATCTTTACAACTTTCCCAGGCATCAAGAGGTCATCCCTCATCCGCTCTACAACAAAGGATTGATACTCTTCTCATGTTGGATGAAGAAAGAGAAAAGGATAAAGTTAAGTTCACCACTCATCAACATGTGGTTAAAATATGGTTCGACAAAGATAAGGCCAAAGAGAAAAATTTCGTAGGAGACCTAGTCATGAAGTGGGATAAACAAAATGAGTCAAAAGGAAAACACTCAAAGTTCCAAAATATATGGCTCGAACCTTTTCAGGTGGCTGAGAAGATTGGGGAAGGCACATATTGGTTGCAAAATATGAGGGAAAAATCTTACACTCTCTCGATGAATGGAAAGGCCTTAAAACAATACTTCTCCTAGAAAAAACAAAAAGGTGTCTTTTGGTGTTTTGTTTGAGTTTCTATTTATTTTTAGCATACGTTTTGATCAGGATAAGTATGTGGGTTTAGGGAAGACCAACTTTAAACGCCTTTTCTTTTATTTATTTTTCTTGTTATTTTCTTTAATTAATTTGTGTTTGTAAATCAATGGTTGATTTTAATAAATATAGTAAAACAAACTTTGCTTCTGAATTACACTGACATGCAATATAAGAGACATTGGGAAAATACAAACTTTCTCAAATCATATTTGTCTTTGTAAGCATACTACCTGGGGAAGAAATGAAATATCTTCTTAGTGGCATGGTAATTCTCAATGGAAATATGGATAGATGAAAATAATCACATGTACCTATGGACAGAGCCAGGAAAGGCCCCACCTTAATACTTTCACCTTGTCAAAAAAAAGTATCCTCCTCTCCGACTCACTCTTGGCATTTCTACCAAAAGAAAAAGATCTATATAAAAAGAGTGTAAATTTCGAGAGGGTATGCAGATAACTCCGCCAGGATATGGACGCTCACTGGTAGCGGAGAAAGGTCTGTGATATCGGGGTGACTTCGTCGGGGCTATGGATGCTCCCTGGAAACAGAGAAACACCATAAGAAAAGGAATGATAGATAAAAGGCCTCACACCAATGGATGCCATACCCGGCTCTTGTCTACAAAGGACATGGATTGAAGGTAAAAGGAAATAGGGTGGTGTTAGGGTCCTATAAATTATAGGAAATATGATCATTCGGATTTTCATTTGTTGTTGCCCTCATGACGAAATCCCCTAGCTCGATGGTTTTTTCGATGATGTTTCCTCTCCCTCCATCCTTCATTCATCATCCTACTACACCATTCATTCACTTATATGCAACTCACTCCTGTGTCCATTCATATTATTGGCCACATCTCAACCACCACTCATTCCTGCACAAAATTAATGTTAGACAAGCTTAGGGTAAATGAAAAAAACAATAAGTTAATAACTATTAGTAAATATTTTTTAGGATTAATAATTAGTAAATTAGGTTAGTAAGTTAGTAATTAGATTAGGGTAATATGTAATATTTTTAATGAAACATTAAAATAATTAATAAATAATTATTTTTAATAAATAAATAATTAATTTGGAATAAATAATAATAATTTTAATTAAAAATAATTATTACTAAAACAAACATCATTAAAATAAATAAAAAATTAAAATGCAAATTTATTCAATGGTCATAACATTATTTCAGACCCCCCTGTCATCTAAACATTAACGAGATGGGGGGGAGGGTACGAAAAGTGGTTTTACTCCCGCCACATGTCACTCTCCTATGATTTTGGACCCCCCTCCCTAAAACACTTACCACTCTATCCCCCCTCTAAAATACCACTTTCCCCCCCTCTGAAAACCACTTTCCCCAATTAAAAAACCGTTTTTGTCCATTTCGAACACCCATCTTCCGAGGCAAATTCCGGGAAAACTAGGATGAAATTTGAGAAACCAAAAGAGGTTTTTTCTCATAACAGGAAAAATAACAATAACCTCTCCCATATTTCTCATAGGTTTTACAGATTGGGAGAATAGAGATCATATTTGAGCCCTATTGTAATATCCCTCGGCCGAACCCAATTGTAAATGTAATGTAAGTGTACTTAAGCTGGTGAGTTGTTTTGACATCATTTGTGTAATGCACCTTTCATGGCATAGTGCGTGCATGTACTGCGCAGTAAAATGATGTAGTGTGCATGTAATTGGATACCATGCACAGTAACTAAAGTGTGTGCACTATGGGGGTCAGTGAACCTCGTGTATATGATATGTATTATAGGTTGGTGAGCCAACTATTATAAGATGGGATAATTATATTTTGGAATTAGGCCAGTATGCCTAGATGTTAAAGGCCAGTGCACCTATTTTTTATATGTCTCATGATTAATATAAAATACATCGCTGCGCACAGACCGACCACGATAAAAGAGATGGGGGACTAAACTTCACCAGTGAGTGAAAGGGAGGGGCCAAAAGTTAAGGGAAAGGACTAAGCTAGAGGGATTAAGCCAAAAAGGAATATTATATTAATATTTACTAAAACGTAAAGTATGGATAATTATTTTATCCTAAGTTCTAAAGTTAGGGACAAGTGGACCAAAGTAGCTTGCAACATGACAATTGTCAAGTTGGGGACATACACACATATCGTGGGGACTTAGCTCTTTGGACACTTGCATGATCATTGGGACAATCATCCTTACCATCATTTGCATGATGATTCTTATGATCATCTCGCCCAGGATTCCTTCCATCATTCAGTCATCTAGTCAATGATTCCATGACCATTTTTCACTCAGGCAATCAGTTATCCTTGGGACATTCATTTCACAGTATCTGATCTTGTTTCCATAACCATTTCCT
>SNQJ01S0050672.1:46607-57603 GCA_010110895.2 Picea sitchensis | reverse complement strand
ATATGATTTACCATCTTATTATAAAAACATATACTTTCTCCAAAATCATATCCAATTATGTTTATAGAGTACTTTTACATCATATAAATTTGAGTAAAATTGTAATTTTCTGTTGTTGTAGGATATAAATTTGGGTGAAATCTTAATCTTTTATTATTAGTCCCTGCCATAGGCGTAGAGGTACTATAGCGATCGATAAATCGTTGACTTGATATTAGTTTGTCCTTTGACCACAAATATTTCCATATTATCTATTGTTGGAACCAGGGAACTGAAAACATCGATTTTTATATTAAAAAAAGTACTATATTTGTCATGATATGATTGGACAAGGGATTGGAGGTCTTATTGCCGGCTTCGCTATTCCCAATGTTATATATGTTGGCATATCCAAAGTATTTGATCGTATATGCTCTTTTTTGAATCATATATTTTGTTATGCATTCGTTGATGGTGGATTAATACTAGCATTAATTCGAATGTTTGGTTTAGCATTTTATGCTAGGTAAATTTATGGCAATGTTAGATACAGTGGCATATCCAAAGTTTAGCTTTCCAAAACATTCTGTGGTGTTCGAACTATTGTTACAAAAAATATAATTTTTCTTTTTGGGATACGTCAGAGTCCTGCCACATTGAATTTTTTTCTTAAATGTTTACAATGCATTTCTGACAGACTTAAATGTTTACCTAACATGCTTGGTAGTGTTGAATGGTTACTTAACAAGCTTGTTACAAGACATTTTCTTCTGTTTTTAAAATTTTTATGCTCGAGCGGCATTGTTGGTTCGATGGTCCATGCTTGCTTTTTGCATGCCACTGATTTCTTATTTGCATGTTGTCGTTGTTATTGCGTGTCTGTTCATGTTGTTGCAGTTTGAACGTTTGGGTTTCTGCAATCGTGATTGGAACAACATCGTTCCTAGGGGGGGGGTTGCTTCTTGCTTCTTTATTCACTGTATGCTATTTATTGTTGCTTGATTCGACTTTGCAGGGTACCGGTCCTGCACCTGCAGTTGGGCCTTTTAGTGCTTCTTAGCTGGGTTCTTGTTTGGGCAGGGTTTGCAAATGTTGGGATACTGCATCTGCGGTTGGATCTTTGGTCACATTTTGTTTTGCACTGCAGTTTTCATAGAATAGTATTAAGATAAAATAACAGACTAAAGAATTGCAAGCAGTGTAAATTGCATCTGTTACGCGTTGAAGCAAAGTTTATTGGCCTCAACATATATTTCATGGATGTCGATGCTTTTTACATGGATTCTGTGTTACTATGGTTTTATAGTTATGACAATGTCTTTTGTTGTGTGGGAGATATAGTTGTTCTCTCCCTTTTACTTTCCTGTTGTAAACTGCGTTTGACTCTAGTTTTTCGCGTTTATGTGGTCATTTCAAGCGACCGCCATTCGGTTCAATAGTTGGCCACTTTTATGGATGCGGCTTCGCAAATAGGTTCTATTGGACTATGATAGGTCATGTTCGGTGTATACTTTAGCTTTCCCAAATTAGTTTTCTTTAAAAGAATCCTGGGTAGATGGGAATGCAATTTATGAAATTATAGGTTTCCTTGACCGCGGAGCCGTCATCCCATACTTAGCCAGTTTTTGCATCGCGGGTTAACGGGGTAGGCGGCTAAAAATTGACAATTGAAGAGTTCCACGATATACAAATTGACAATCGGTCAGTAGCGAGAGTTTCACGATCATTCCTACCGACCGCAGTTGGGTTCCATACTTAGCTAGTATTATGGACGCGCCTTCATGGATAAGTTGTATCGAACTATGGTGTATACATTAGCATTTCCGAATTAGTTTTCTTTAATAGTAGGGCTCCTGGATAGAAAACATTGAAATTTATCAAATTATAGGTTTCCTGGACAACATTGATTAAACATAGGAAATATGTAATTTTATAGAGTAGATATATATATCCTGCACGGAGCCGTCATCCCATACTTAATCAGTTTTTGCATCGCGTGTTGTCAGGGTAGGCGGCTGAAAATTGACAATCAGAGACTTTAGCGACATAGAAATTGACAATCGGACTTGCGAACTATTTGAATTTGAAGGCCGTCATGTCCAAAAAAGTTAACATTGTCGAAATAGTTTACTTTACGTGCGTTTTACATACCCTGGTGGACAAAAAACACAAAAAAAAACAGTGAGCATTTTTTGGATTGCGGGTTCTTGGGATGGCGGGCTCTAGGTTCGGTCCCTGTTGTTTTGTGTCCTACAAATAGCACAAACAGTTCCGTGATATACAAAATAAAAATTAGGCTTGCGCACTATTTGAATTTCAAGGGATCCTGCAAAACAACTATCATTCTCAAATTACTTTTCTTTGCATACGTTTTACATACGCTCGTGAAAAAAAAACAGAACAATAGTAGTAACGTCTGTTACATAGGGCTCCATCCCCGCTACCTTCTGCGCTTCCCAATACACATTAAATATGCTTTGAAAAGTTAGAACCGAGAAGACAGGTTCGAAAAGATGGTCTTTAATAACTGGAAAGCTTGAGGACATCTCCAATTAAAATGAATAGACAGATAAATATTATGGGATCTGGTAATTTGTTTTTGCCTGCATTTTAAATTTGCAAAATTATTATTATTATTATTTTTCCTTGTGCAGTTTTAGTTTTCTTCAAAGCTTCAGCATAGTTCACGAACGTGTCAGTGACAAAGACCTTGATGTCATGTCCCTCTTTAATATTGTGCATTTCGAAATGATAGTATTTAATAACTGGAGGAAATCTTTCATTAAAATCAATAGACAGGCGAATATTATGGGATCTGGTACTTTCTTTTTGCCCGCATTTTGAATTTGTGAAATACTTTTTATTTTATTTTTTGCTTGTGCAGTTTTAGTTTTCTTAAAATATTAAGAAAAGTTCACTAACGTGTCACCCACAGAGGCCTTGACCTCATGTCCCTCTTTAATATTGTGCATATCTTAGATGTCAGATTTAAGAATTTGCTCGGATATGGGAATTCTAATACGTGCTGGTAGTCACTATCGAGCATACATATTCAAAAAGATTGGCATTAATAAGTGAAAATATCGAGAACATCTGTCATTAAAATGAATCAACACAAAATCTACGGCAGACCATCCAACCTTGCTTTTAAATGCTTATTTCCATTTCTCTCTATGATCAAAGAGTTGCGCTTTAGGGTGCCTTCGTTCTAATGTTCCTGGTCATGCATATGTAAGACAACTTAGAGATGCGATTGACGAGCAGATGAAATAATAGAGCATAGTTTTATGTGACATGAGCTTTGAGTAAAAACAAAACTTTGTTATAGAAAGAGAAACTCAGAGAGGACGAAAAAAACATAAAAGTATGTTCTGGTTGGTGTTCTCCCTGTGTTCGATGCTTTGGTTTGTTGAAAATGCTGGCTGGAGATTTGTTGGTTGAACTTCTTTGTTTTATTACTGGGAATTGTAATGGATTTTGAGGTCAGGTGAAAAATAGTTCTTCGTTTAAGTATATAGCTTCTTCCAACAACACATATTTGGCAAATGTATCGAGTTGTACAGATTGCACAAGTATTTTTCTACCTCAAAGGCGGGTAGCAGAAACTATATGGGTGGATAAAATGACATATTATCACTGCAAAAGTTTCTATTTCATAGTATGATGCCCTGCATGTGGGTCTAGTAACCGAATTAACATAAAGCTATGTTCTTTATGAAAGTTTGTTCAGTTTCCTTTGGATGTAGTTGCAGACTCTACATATTTGGCGTCACCTTTGAACATTCTAGACCTTTCTGTGGGTCGCCATATCTCCATGGATATGAAGAAATATATATTCTGATTCCATCTGTAGCATTTGATACACTTTCCAGACCTGTTCTGGTGCATTCTGCAGCATTTGATGCACTTGCCACACCTCTACTGCCCGAAGAAGTTATGTACCTCAACAGAGTTTCTTTTTGCATCTGGGTTGGACGTTCCTTCCAATTTACTATAATAAAGAAAAGAATTTCCACATACAAATCCTCAGGCAGGCTTCTCAACCAAACAAACGATCGAATATAGGGAGAATACCAGTCACTACGTACTTGAATTATTTTCCGCTGCTTTAGCTATTGTGACATAGAACGACTTCGTTCACTTTGAAATTGGCCTGAATGGCATTTGTAAGTTGTCTCGGATGTCAAGAATCAGGAACATTGCAAGCAAAGCACCTTAAACCCCAACTTTTTGACAATAGAGGGAAATTAATACTTGACAAAGAATGGAATGTTGAATAAACAGGCATTGCAAGCAGGCCATATTTGGAAGAGAGAAGATATTCAAAAAAGTGGGATAGATGTACTTGGCAGCACCGATTAAGTACAAAACTGTGAAGAAGCTTCATCAATGTACATATTTTAAATTGGTCGACAGCATGCGAAATTGCAATCATTGTCGAAAATAGCCTCAACTGTATTTTGTAACCCACCTTATTTGAATATAGAATAATTTCGGTTTATTTTTTAACAGTATTTTCCAATTTCTGGTATTTGTTTTAATTGTATTTTCTACCTTCTTCCCCTGTGTGGTTAAACATGAAACACAAGGTTTTGTTTTTGTTGCCCAGTACTTCAATCTAAATAAAACCTATCCTGTTCTTTTCTTACATTTTACATCTAAGAATAATTTTTCATAGGCCATACTTATGTGGCGACGACCTTGTATTTAAAGAAAGAAATTGGAGGACCCGTCCTGCTCCCATTCTTCGGGTTTCGTGAATAGAATTAATAATGAGTAACGACAAGGTGGCTGAACTATTGACACAATGTTCCTGTGAAGTTTGTTGGATATATTGCAACTTCTTCTATTTGATAATATCCGTGCATATACACTAATATCAGTAGTATCAGAATAAATACAAAAAAACTTCCTCTTCGGCAAAGCTTAGGAAATTATGTTTGGGTTTGTGGTATTAAAAAACTATGTCCATTGTTCCGTCATATACATATTCTAGCCTAAGAACTTCTGTAATCTGCAATTTATGCTTTAATTACTTAAAAGTCACACCAAATTTTGATTGCATTTAATTTAATTTAGATATTGATGTTTATGGAGAGCTGGTGTTTGTTGATCTCATTGCAATGAATACAAGATGAATAGATAATAAGGAGTTTATGTCGTTGAGACCACAATGCAAATCCATGTTTCTTGTTGCGCTATGTACATGTTGCAGTCAAATTTTTTGAGGTTCCAACGAAATTTGCAAGTCGAAAAGCATCTTGCAGATTGGGAGATCATTTGCATTTGAAACAACCAATCCATTAATATATATTACTATGAATACTATTAAGATAAATATGAAAATTTTGTTCATTGATAGATGCTAGTAAAAAATATTGAAATAGATATCATAACTTTGTCTTGGCCAATACTTGCCCAGTTATCTGGGCACTAGGCCCCGGGTTCACGGTACCCAACACCTATGTCCCCTGTTTCGTCATATGCATGTTGCAGCGAAACAACGTCAGTGATTTGTTCCTTTCCATACTTGGCCAATTTTATGCCCGCTGCTGTGGGGCCGACACTTGTGAACCCAACTGCTTATCGTTCTGCAATATACATCTTGCACTGAAAAGATCCATGATCTACAATTTCACCGCGGGTTCCGCGTACACATTGACTTCGTTCAAAGTATCTGTTGCTGCTTTCCGTCCCTAGCAACTTCGCATCCTTCTTGATATACATCAACAATGCTCTTACTAGTGACAAGTGGACAAAGTGGTACGAAAGATACCTTCGTCATCTGCAATTCATGCTTTAACATCTTCATCTATATCCTCACACGACGGATCCAACCGAGCGTTGTTCATTTCCATACTTAGCCAATTGTATGCCCGTCGTTGTAGGGTCGGTGCTTGCGAACCCTGATGTTCTTCTGCGAGATACTTGGTTCTTTTTCCCTTCTCTTGTTCCTGTATATTATCTACAATTCCACTGCCAACACCTCCGTCCTTTTTCCCTTATTTTCTTCCCATGTATTATGGGACTATAAAATATGGACATGATATTCTATAAAGCACGCACAAATTCTGCATTCCATATCTAGCGACATTTTCGATTGCGGGTTCTCGGGCACGCAGGCGAGCTAAAAAATGGGGCTCCATTGTTCTGTAGCCTACAAATAGCACCCAGAATTCTGCAATATACAAATTGACAAGCGAATCTGCGGACTGGCTGAGTCAACATTGCACTTCTATTGTTTTGTGTCCTCCAAACAACACTCCCAGTTCCGCGATATAGAAATTGACACACGAAATGAAAAAATGGCGGAGTGCAGATTGCCATTGTTTACAGATGCCAATCCCTATGAAGTATCTAAAAATTTATTTAGAATACTAAATTACCACTTATTAGTGACAATTGGACACAGAGGTACGAAACAGTTGGAATTGCAGTCTCCGCAATATACAAATTGACTACCGGACATCGTCCGCTCTTCCGTCTTACAGATTATGCATTCAAATGTTTAGAGCAATACAATTAGAAGGTCCGGGCATCACCTCCTCTGCAGATACCTTCTTAGCCTGTTTTGGATCCTCCTTTTGGCGGGTTCACGAAATATGCAGCTCCAGTGTTGGCGGGTTGGCATATCTTTATTTCCATCTATACAATCAGATGAAAAATCTGACCGACCGTTGTTGCTTTCAATACTTGGCCAATTTTATGTCCACGGTTGCCACGTTGGGACCAATTTCAGTTCCCTCTATATCCTCGCATGGAGAATTGAACCGGCAGTTGTTCCTTTTCATACCTACTGACATTTATGATCACGGGTTCTCAGGCGGGCGGGCTCAAAATTGGCCCTCCATTGTTGCGTGTGTTACAAATAGCACCCAAAATTCCGTGATATACAAATTGAGAAGCGGAGCTGCGGACTGGATGACTTGACATTGCACTTCTATTGTTCCATGTCCTCCAAATAGTCCTTCAAGTTCCGCGATGTACAAATCCACACACGGAATGCAAGGCTGGTGGGGTGGAGATTGCCATTGTTTATAGATACTAATCCCTATGAAGTATTTAACATAATCTAAAATATTATTTTCAATACTAAATTACCTCTTAGTAATGACAATTGGAAACAGGTGCGGGTCCAACATCATCCGCTCTTCTGACATCATCCTCTCTTCCATGTTACAAATTATGCATTCAAATTATTTATTCCGGTCCTCCGCAATATACAAATTGACTACCGGGTTCACATCTTGTATTCAAAATTTCCCTAATCTACAATTCCACCGCTGACTCCTTTCTCCTTTTTCCCTTTTCTTCTTCCCCTATATTATGGCTCTCATTATCTCCATGTATATAATCACACCTTAGGCAATTTTATGTCCACGGTTGTTGGGTTGGCAATCTACAATTCTATCGCTTGCTCCTCAAACTCACAAGCTTCACTGTACCACGGTTGACAAATGTGCTTCCTAATATACATTTTCTATGCTCTTACTAATGACTCTTACAAGTGACAACTGCACACATCAATACGAAATAGTTCGCATCCAACCATTCACAACATAGAAATTGACTACCGGGTTCCAACATCGTCCCCTCTTTCGTGTTACAGATTGTGCATTCAAATGTTCCGAATAATACAATTTGACCATCTAGACCTCTGACCATATTTTGGATCCTCCTATTCACGGATTCACGAAATCTCAAATTCTTAATCAGTGTTTCAGGTTAGCGCATTCGAATTCTGCTACTTCTTCTTCCCTAATATGCATATTGCACTCAAAATTTCCGTGATTTACATTTCCACCGCGGACTCGTTGGTCCTTTTTCCCTTTTCTTCTTCCCTTGTATTATCGCTTTGTGGTTATATACATAGTTGCCTTTCTATAAACACAGGTTCCAACATTGGTGGGTTAGATATCTTTATCTCCATCTATATAAGCACATGACTCCTCCGACCGACTGCTATTTCTCTCCATACTTAGCCAATTTTATCGCCACGGTTGGCGGATTACGCGTATTGCAATCAAAAAGTTCCAAGACATACAATTTGACCCTGGCACCCTCACCTTCAATAGTTGTACCTTGCAACCCTATTTTGTAGAGGTTTTTTTCCCTTGCTCGTGACCTCCGTACTTTCTTGCTATGCAATTAGAAACCTTTGATGCTAATAGGTCACCATGCAGGAACCGTCAACATTGTCATTAATGGGTGAACAACTCGAGGAGATATCCCATTATTATGCATTAAATCAAGATGTGCGGAAACTTATTTTGTCCCTTCTGATTGTTCATCTCCAACACGCGTCATCGTGTTGGGTCGCTCAAGAAATCTGCAATGCTTAATCGCTCATTGCAATATCCACCATGTTCGCATTTCTATATATGCAATTAGTAGTGTTTAATGTTAACAACACATCATGCAACAACCATCCAGATTGTCATTAATCAACGAAAGTCTCGAGGACATCTCCCATTCACACGCTTTCGACCAAAATTTGTGCAGGGTTATATTAGCCCTTCCAACCTTTCATTTCATTCATCGTCTGGAACAAATACATGTCTTTGTAGACCTATGGCAGCGGGTCGAAAACAATTTTGTGGAGATACAGTAAATATGTTCGTAGAAGAGGACCAAAGGTTCCAGTGGTCTAGGGCATACTTTTGCTATTCATCTCGTTCCGCCCAGAATGAAGTGATTTGGACCTCCGAAATCGCTTGTGCAGGCTGCGTCCCTGAGGTTTTTGACTGTAAGGAGGTAGTCTCTTGGTGCGCAGAAAAATATATTCCAGGCCAAAAAATTATTCCACTGCGCGACCATTCTCCTGTTTCTTTGTCACCTTAGCTCTTCCGCGAGATGTTGAAATTGATGAAACCAACATTAACGTTGAGAGGAGAAGACTGCAAGCAGTTTCTAGAAAAACATCATAATGGGTTGGACATCTTAGCCGACTTCCTCAAAGACCCGACAATAGTTCCTGAAGATATCACAAGGCTCCAGGTAAGTTCCTTTAGAAATCCATTCAGGAAAATTGCTTGGTTGTTTACAAGAATAACAGGACAAGCACCCACAACAAGCATTTCCCATATAATTATTTATATTTTGTATTTCACAGTCAAGGAACAATACATTTCGATTGGGGAAAGCTAATCTCCATTGAACCGTGTTCCCAGTTGTCATGATTCAAAGAATCGAATAAATTTTATATGTCATCCTACTTGATTTTCGTAATTGTGTATTGCTACCCATTTCCAAAACTTTCTCTTTCTAATAAAATAAACTGTGGATTCGACCCGGTAACATTCTGGCATGACGCCCTGTGGAGACACAAGGCCTCCCATTGTTTTTATGAAGTTTTTAATGGCTTTGTCTCAGTTTTCAAAGATTTACTATTAGGCAAGGATGCTCCGCGAATGTCTGGCCACGCAAGCAAGTTTTTGAACAAGAAGGGCACACTTGAGCAAAAGGAAAATCATAGTCTCCTCATGGTCTTTGGGTCTAAGGAAAATCCTGCCTTCCTTCCATGCCACATCAAAGACAAGATGTTTGTTGTATAAATAGCAAGGCAATACAACCACTGGTTTCATTTTTTCCATGACAAGAAAAAAAATAGTTCATTCCTCCGCCCTGGAAAGTTGGAGACATTGAGTGCAGAAACATCAACAAGATTGACGAGTTTGTCGCCCATTTCAAGAAATTGAACCTAACATACGTTGAAAGGATAAAAGGGTTCGACCCCAATGGCATTTTTGGAGAACATTTACTGGGTGTTGGATTTAACACCTCTTTTATCCATAGATACTTGACCCAAGACATGGACAGTGTCAACAACAATCTTGCTTCTGCCCATTGTGACGCAGAGACATTGCAAAGCGCAACTGAATTGTACAGACAACATGGTAAAGTATCCGGTGAGAAGAGTACCCAGTTCCCCGCCAACACTCCCAAGAGCACGACACCATGGAGCATCGCTTTGACGGTCCATCCCAGCAAGAAAGAAACCCATAAATCTTCAAACAAAGGAGGAGATAAGAACCCTCCTCGCATAAATATTGATAGTTCTCACAAAGTTCCACTGACGAAGAAGAGAAAAAAAAATGCAGGCCACACGGAGGAACTCGAAATTGACAGTGGAAAACTGCAAATTGAAATTGAAGCTGAGCAAATGCAAAAAATTGGGTCGTCCGCGGTGGACATATCTGACACCAAATTTTTTGACATAGATGAATCCTTCATAATCCAGAGCGCTATTTTTGACAGCCAATCTAAAAGTATGGTCATTGAAAAGAGAGATGTAACAAACAGGAAAGACAAATCTCGAACAGAGATTAACTTTAGCCAAATGACCCCGTCCAAAATCTGCTTGTTTCACCAGGTAACTGGTGATGTTCTTTGTGATTCCATTGGGGGAATGGAGATGGATTATGCCAATCTGAAACACTGCCTCAACGAATTTGAACAAGATTTCATTGCAACACCATAATTTGCCATTCCTTTGGCAAAAATCGTGCCTTCTACCATTGCAGCGAAGATGAAAGTATCCTCTACCCTCCTTGCATGCTCCAGAGCCCTTATAGAGAACAACATCAACAAAAGAATGCAGCTAGTTACTGAACCCTGGGAAACATCGCAAAATTTAGTTTCCTTTGGAAATAAGGCCAATGGTTTGCTTGAACATTTGGAGGCGAATTTAAAAAATGAACATCTTTTCTGTCATCAGGTGTTGGACCCTTTTGCCAACTATGCCCTGAACACATCAGAGCTAAAAAGAAGACAGGAGAAACTCCCCTCCCCAAAGCGCACCAAAAAAGTAAAAGCATGCTGGCAAAAAAAAATTGAGAACCTGCACCTCATTGTCAAATCATGTAAACAAGTCATATTAGAAAAGGAAAATTTATTCACAAGCCTGCTCCAGATGGACTTAGCCGGAACTACCAACGAGGTTCAAGATCCAAACTTAATTCTCAAATCCGTGTCAGTCACCAAAGAAGCGTTCCAGGAACAAGTTGATATTTTAAAG
>SNQJ01S0050672.1:0-28711 GCA_010110895.2 Picea sitchensis | reverse complement strand
TAGATGAGCACGAGCGCTGGGTACTGGACTATGCCTCACACAATGAATAAATTACACAAAGTCTGCATAGTATTTCAATGGATCTAAGGAAATTAGAAAACGACCTTTACGACATAGAGATCCAGGATGAAATCAACACATACCCTATGAAAAGCTACATCGAAGAATGGTTCCAACTCAGAATGGAAAGCCTCGTCTAGAAAGGGCAACAATCGATCAACATGAGTCCATTGCCCATCGATGACAACAACAAAAACAGATCGGCTTCATGGTAAGTCTATATTTCCGTCTTGTTTTGTTTATCATTCCAGTTTAAGTCTATGCGGTCATCTTCTTTTCTTTATCAATCCACTTATGTCCTCTTTAAATAGAAAACTATAACCAAAGACTCATAAGTTCCAATTTCTTCTTTTAAGGTTTTCCTCTCTACCATCACACACTTCTTTCAACATTCCTAATTCTTGTACTTATTTTTTTTTATGGTCCGCAGGAGCCCCAATCCCAGTCTATATGACAAACGCATTTAAATTTCCACAAACATATAACAAACATTATTAATTTTTGTTAAATTTCAAAGAAAACTGATTCAAAAATGTCCTTATTGTATACTAAACTTTGGGTTTCCAGGAACCTTCTTGTTTGTTCCAAAGAAAACTAATTCAGATATGCTACATTTCTTGTCTCCTATTGTATGCTAATTTTTGGGTCTTCAACGACGTTGATGGTTTAAATGTTGATGTAATTTCCTGATATATGTGACAACCATTATTTATTTTATAATAAGTTTCTATAGTTCGCAAGCTCGCTTCTCAATTTGTATATCGCGGAAATGTCGATGGTTTTTGTAGGACACAGAACAATAGAGGCCCATTTTTTAAACCGCCAGCCCGACAACCTGCGATCCAAAGACTCGCTAATTATGGAATGAGCAGTCTGTCCATGCTCTATAAAACATGTGCAAATAAAACTAATTCGGCAATGCTATATCTTTTTTTTCCAAAAAAAAACCTTAGTTTTAAAGCAAAGTAATTCGGTGCAACATATGTTATTACTATTCTATTATATAACAGACATTATTAATTTCTAGTAAATTTCTATAGTCCGCAACTACACCTCCCATTTTGTATATCGCGGAACAGTCGGTGCTATTTGTAGACCACGGAACATCAGACACCCAATTTTCAGTGCGCCAGCCCGAGAACCCGCGATACAAAAACTACCTACGTATGCAATGAGCGCTACAAATTTCATATCTATAAAACTCAAAATCTACTTTATACAAATGCATCTTTCGTATGTATAATTTATTTACTAAATATCTACTTTATACAAATACATTGTTCGTATGTATAATTTATTTACTAAATGTCTACTTTATACAAATACATATTTCGTATGTATAATTTATTTATTTCTGATGACTTTCTATGTCCTAGTTTTAAAAATAGCCAATTCGGTAATGCTAAATTTTTTGTGTCCAACAACCATTCAAACATTGATCATTTTTTATATTTTTTCAATAAGAACTAATTCGGGAATACTATGTCACATTTACTCCCATACCAACATGGCAGGGACTAAGCTGCCATGCAACACTTGTTTAAATTGAATTTATGAATTCATAAATGAATTCAACTTGTAGAAAAACCCATAGGATACTCAGATTATACAGACTTATACAGATTTGACCACTCAAATGTACATATCCAACAATTTCTAGCTAGATTTTAATCAAAATTAAACTAATAATATCACCAGCAAAAAAACAAAACTTAAAAAGTTTATGTGACCACCCTAGTAAAACATATAAAACTACCCATTAAAACATTGAGTGATATGACCACTCAAATCTATAGATCCAACAATTTATGCTACCACCCAAAAAAAACATAACTTAAAAAGTTTATGCTACCACCCTAGTAAAACATCTAAACCTACCTATTAAAACACTGAGTGATATTTAAAACATAAATGAATTCAACTTGTCGAAAAATCCATAAGACACTTGGATTGTACAGACTTAACCACTCAAATATGCAGATACAACAGTTTCTAACCAGATTTTAAGCAAAATTAAACTAATAATATCACCAGGAAAAAAACCAAATCTTAAAACCTTTAAACTAAGAACCTTGTAAAACATCTAAGCCTATCCATTAAAACACTGAGTGATATTTATAGCTACTGGAATAATCAATGGATTCCTGTTCTATGACAGATAACCATGTCAAAAGGGCCATCTGAATAGCTGCTGAGATTGAAATTCTTGGAATCCTATTCTAAGAATATGTTTTCTCTATTATTCCTCCACCCCAGCCATGTCGAAAGCATTATCTAAATCGCTGTTGAGATCAGAATCCGTGGATTCCTATTCTAACGATGAAGGAGAAGAAGCAGATAGCCATGTCGAAAGCGCCATCTGAATCTCGCTAATGGTGGGCCGACTAGTCAAATCCTCATGAACGCACGTCCTCGCCAACCTGGCCATGGCGAAAGCCATTTCCAACGGATAATCATCCTTCAGGTCCAGATCCATGAAACCCTTAAGTTTCTCCATGGGATTCAAACCCTCGATCACGCCCCCAATTGTAGTCCACAACATGACATCTCCATCCCAGAGTAAAACCGCTGGTTTTTCGGAGAGAAGCTCTAGCATGACGACCCCGAAGGAGAAGATGTCAAGCTTTGGAGTGACGAGCCTGTGGGCAAGATATTCGGGTGCCATGTATCCTTGCGTGCCACTCACATGTTTTTTCACAGCAAATTCCTCCTCTGTCGATTTCGCCAGGCCAAAATTAGCAATCTTGGCTCGGAGATTGTCGTCGAGGAGAACGTTGCTACTCTTGATGTCCTTGTGGACGTAGGGGGGGGACGGTGTAATTGTGAATATAGCTGAGCCTGTTTTCCATATCCAGAGCGATCTGTAGTCTGTGTCTCCAACTCAGAAAGGGCGAACTGCCCCGAAGGCAGTCGACGAGAGAGTCATTGTCGGCATGCTCGAAGATGAGGTATGAACCTGTGTCGGACACACAGAACCCCCATAGGCGAACGAGATTGGAGTGGTGGAGATTTTCAAGAATTCCGACCTGCTGAGAGATGTCACGCTGCATCTTCTTGATCGCCACCGGGGTGTCGTCGATGGTGCCACGGTAGACGGAGCCGATGTTCGTCAGGCTGAAATTCCCGGTCGGGGCTTCCAATTCCTTCAACAACATATATAGATAAATCAATGCACATGAAGACATTATTTACCGTGGAAACCAAAATGTGAAAATTATTTTGCATGGTATTCGAATGGTTGAAGAAAAATTCGATGGTGTAAAATGTGAGTGGGTTGACTTTAATATATAAAAGTTGAAGGATTGAATTTGTCTTAATAATAATAATAATAATAATAATAATAATAATAATAATTTATTTTTAAGGTTACAGCCAAGTCAATACATCAAATTGGTGTATGAGACCCCCTTGTTTGTGGGACAAGGGACCCTCCTCCGCCCAACAATTTGACTGGTAAAGTTTACGAAGGTATACATACTCTACCCCCTTCTGAATTTGAACTTGTGACCTCTTAAGCGGAAACACATGTTCTTAACCATTAGGCCCACTCAAGCTATATATTAAGCCCACTCAGGCTGTATACATGACATGGTGGTGAGGTGAATGTTTAAAACAATTCAAAAAGGTGGAGGAATTAAAGTAAAGGTGCATTTTTTATTAAAAGGTGGTTGTTTTTTTTTTGTAAAATGTTTTATATTAAACTTGTTTTTATCAAACCTTGTGAAGTTTATACCATTATTCCTCCACATTAATTTTCAAAGGGCCTTGGTTATTATAAGAAGAAGTTTTTTAGGATTTTTTTTCTTTTGCTAATGGCGAAAATTCAGAGTGCTAAATTTGAAATCGAGAAGTTCAATGGCAGGAACAATTTCAAGATATGGAAGGTTAAGATGCACGATCTGCTCGTGCAACAAGGCATGGTGAAGATGCTTTTAGGAAAAGAAAAGCAACCCGCGACCATAACAAATGAAGACTGGGATGAGATCGATGCGAGAGCATTGAGTGCCATTCGTTTGTGTTTGGTAGATGATGTTCTGTTCAACATTGTTGCAGAGAAGACACCAGTCGGTTTATGGACGAAGTTGGAAAGCTTGTATATGACGAAATCCTTGTTGAACAAGATCTTCCTGAAAAGACAATTGTATAGTTTGTGCATGAAGGAAGGTACGAAAATAGTTGATCATTTAAATACTTTTAATACTCTTTTAGTCCAGTTGACTAGCATGGGAGTGAAATTTGATTATGAAGACAAAACAATTACATTATTGTGTTCTTTGCCTGCGTCATGGGATCACTTTGTTACCTCTATTAGTTTCAGCGCAACATAAAGTATTGAGTTTGATGTTATTGTTGGAGCTTTACTGTATGAGGAAACAATGAATAAATCCAATTCAGAAACCTCTATATCTGAGGCGATGATGGTCAGAGGAAGACCTAAAGAAAGAGGACAGGGTCAGAGGGATTTCTCTTGGTCAAAGTCAAAGGGAAAGAATATCAAGATTAAGTGTTGGTATTGTGGCAAATTTGGACACCTGAAGAAGGATTGTTGGAAGAGACAACAAGCCTCCAAAGAAGACCCTCCAAAAGAGACGAAGGAAGCAAATGCAACCAAAATAGGTTTAACAACAGGTTCAGGTATGACTGATGAAGTTTTATCAATTAATATTGGTTCACGTCATGATCGACAATGGTTATTAGATTTTGGTGCTTCAAATCACATGTGTCTTCATAGACATTGGTTTATTACTTACCAGTCTATAGATGATGGAATAGTTTACATGGGAAATGATAAATCATGTAAAGTTGTGGGAATTGGTAGCATTCGAATTAAGATGTTTGATGGAACTATTAAAATACTAACTAATGTGAGACATGTACTTGAGCTTAGGAAGAACCTAATTTCTTTGGGAGTCTTAGACACTGGAGGATATAAGAGTATTGTTCAAGGTGGAGTTATGAAGGTCTACAAAGGAATCCTACTAGTCATTCAGGCGGAGAAGGTTGGTAACCTGTTTCTGTTAGAAGGAAGAACTGAGTCAGATCATGTGACAACAGTATCTGAGAATGACAGTGATTCTGTTCGACTGTGGCATCAACGGTTGGGCCATATGAGCGAAAGAGGATTAAATGTATTATCTGATCGCAATTTGCTTCCTAGTCTAAAGTCTTTAAAGTTTGATTTCTGCAAACACTGTATTTATGGAAAATAGAATAGGCATAGATTTAGAAACGAAAGACACACCAGTGAAGGAATTCTTGATTATATCCGTTCTGATGTTTGGGGACCATCCCCTACTATTTCATATGGAGGATCATAATATTTTGTAACTTTTATAAATGATTTCTCTAGGAAGGTGTGGATCTATATGTTGAAAAGAAAGGCTGATGTGTTTACAGTTTTCAAGCAGTTTAGAGCTTTAGTGGAAAAGAGCACTGGTAGGTCCATTAAAAGTTTAAGAACTGATAATGGTGGTGAATTTACGTCAATGGAATTTGAGAACTATTGCAAGGAGTTTGGGATTGATATGAATAAAATCACTACCTATACTCCTCAGCAAAATAGAGTTGTTGAACACATGAACATGACTCTTCTAGAGTATGAAAATACTAAGCAAGGAGTATGCTTAGTAACGCCAACTTGCAGCAGGAATTGTGGGAAGAAGCAGTAGCTAGAACTTGTTATCTGGTGAATTTATCACCATAAAAAACAATAGAGTGTAAGATTCCTGAAGAGGTATGGAAAGGTCACCCATGTAATTATTCTAATCTTAAATTTTTTGGTTGTGAAGCCTATGCTCTAATTCCGAAACATTAGCGTTCTAAACTAGATCCAAAATAAAAAAAAAGGCTTATCTTTGTTGGATATGGTGATGGTATTAAGGGGTACAGGTTGTGGGATCTTATTGCCCACACGATCACTATTAACAGAGATGTAATATTTGATGAATTATCTTTCATCAAATCTGTTGTAGATGTTCAAATGAAATAGGAAGAAGTACTTAAGTATCAATAGATTCAGTTTGAAACTAGTTCAAATACAGATGAAAGTGAACATGAACAAGTTTTTGAAGATGTTCATGAAGAGTTTCCTGCAGAGGAAGACATGGTTGATGATAACAATCAACAGAATGTGGATGAGCCACAAACTTCCCTAAAGAGGTCTACATGGGTCAGAAATCCCCCAAGAAGGTATGATGATTTTGTTTCGTCAGTTTCCTTAAGTACTAATGATGATGAACCTTCGTTCTATCAGGAAGCTGTGAATATTTCTAACAGTGATAAATGGAGAGAAGAAATGAAGGATGAAATGAAGGCATTAGAGAGGAATGCCACATGGGACCTGGTAAAAATTCCAAGAGATAGAAAAAATGTAGGTTGCAAGTGGGTCTACAAGCTGAAGAAGGGTGTTGATGATAAGGTGGAAAGGTACAAAGAAAGGTTGGTTGCAAAAGGATATTCTCAGAAAGAAGGTATTGACTTTCATGATATTTTTTCACCAGTTGTTAAGTCTGTTTCAATTCGAATTGTGTTAGCATTAGTTGCATTACTTGATTTGGAGTTGGAGCAGTTAGATGTTAAAATTGTCTGCTTACATGGAGATTTGGATGAGGAAATTTACATGGAACAACCTGAAGGGTTCGTTCAGAATCACAACAAGAAATTTGTTTGCAGGCTCAAAAAATCATTGTATGGTCTGAGACAGTTTCCCAGACAATGGTACAAGAAATTTGACTCTTTCATGGTGAGTCAGAATTACACAAGGAGTGAGTATGATCATTGTGTCTACTTTAAGAAATTGAATAATGACATATTCATTATATTAATATTATATGTTGACGATATGCTTTTAGCAAGCAAAATCATAATTGAGATCAACGGGTTAAAGGCTCAGATGGCTAGGACATTCAACATGAAAGATCTAGGAGTATCAAGGTAGATTTTGGGCATGGAGATATTCAGAGATAGGAGGAATGGTAAGCTTTGGTGTTCACAACATAAGTATGTTGAGAAGATACTTTTGAGGTTTGGTAGGAGCGATGTGAAACCAATTTCGGTCCCTTTGGCTTCCCATTTTAATCTTTCTTCAACTTTATGTCCTACTACAAAAGAAGAAAAGGAATATATGTCTCGAATACCATATGCTAATGCAGTAGGAAGTCTAATGTATGTGATGGTTAATACAAGGTCAAGCATTTCACATGCAGTTGGGGTTGTCAGCAGGTATATGGAAAATCCAGGTAAAGAGCACTGGGCAATAGTGAAATGGGTGCTTCGGTATCTGAGGGACACACGTGATTATTGTATCACTTATAATAGTGGTTGTGAATTAGTTTGTGGATATGTTGATTCTGATTTTGCAGGTGATTTGGACAAGAGAAGGTCGACTTCATGGTATGTCTTTACTCTTGCAGGTGGAGCTATTAGTTGGATGTCAAAGCTACAGAACATTGTTTCTTTATCCACTACATAAGCAAAATATGTAGTTGCTTCACATGCTTGCACAAAGGAAGTTTGGTTGAAAGTTTTGTTTGGTGAGTTTGGAAGGATGCAGGACAAAGTAAAGTTACTTTGTGATAGTCAAAGTGTGATTCACTTGGCTAAGAATCCAACCTACCATAGTAAAACAAAACATATACCTATCAAGTACCATTTTGTAAGATAAGTCACCTATGAACGCAAAGTCTCTCTTGAGAAAGTGCATACAAAAGAGAATTGCGCAGACATGTTCACAAAACCAGTTCTTTTAGGGAAGCTACGATGGTTCTTGTCTTCTCTTGGCTTGCAGAAAAGGTGATGAAAAAAAGGAAGGAGCAAGGTATCAGGTTAATTGTTGTCAAGGTGGAGATTGTTGAATTTTGTGACAACAAATTTCTCCAAGAATAGATTTGGATCCTATTATTTTGCGTTGGTTGCAACTAAATAGACCAAGTTAGAATATGGATGAGATTACATTTAATAATCAGTTTCCTATGTAAATGTATATAAATTTATGTAAGCCCGTAGAGGAAAATGGGAGATGGGAAGATATGAGAGATGTATTAGTGAAGCTGATGTAATCTCCATGATCTAAATAATAAGACAACCGATACCTATGCTTGGTGGACATATCCCAACGTTTGGGTGAACCACGTGAAATCTTTGTGTTTCTTATCTGTGTGATTGTTGATTATCATATGTGAATTGTGTTTTCTGCACTTTCAATTCTAACAAACATAACATGGAAATTGAGTCGAACCTACACAAACGATTGATGTGCCCTGGTCCTATCTACAGTAGATAATATATAATACTTTCCAAAGGGTGTCTCTTTCTAAGATCAAGACCAAAAAACCCATGTACTATTTGATTCCCTTAATTGCATAAGAACCAGTAGCATCACTTGCATGGGTGGATCCATAACCACCTACAAAGACAAGGGTGGAAACATAAGTTCCAAATCCAATTGTTTCGGTGGTTGCAGAGTTATCTCCTCTAGTTCAAGGGGCTTGGTCTAATCCGAGCACAAAAATCTTACACAAGCCACTCAACACTGCATTCAATGATTGATTCTTTATGATTATGGTTTAATCAATTTATTCTCAATAGTATAGGGGAAAGGTGCTCATGAAAGGTGCTTTGTTCTATTACGATACACTATCATTGATCAACGGGTTTGATTATCCATGGACTATTTCTATACTACATACGATGCATTTATCAATCTATTGGAAACCTGCTACTAGCATATAACAAGTGGGAAGAACAAGATTAGAATCTATATCTCTAAGATGAGATCACTACGACTTGTCAGAGTGAATTCCTGAATTGCTTGTAAAATATTTATAAGTTCTATTGCAATAACAATAGAAAAGAGAGTTTGACACTTAACCCTAAAGAGTCAAGTTTCCTTCAATAATGTTGCCTTTGACTATAGCTAAAAATATTTAAAAAGGAATCTTAAAAGTAAAACCATTGTAGTTAGTTAAGTAAGATGCTCCAGTTACTACAAGGACCCTGAAAGATGTACTGATTTTCATAGTAGTTCAACTAATCTTATTAACTAATGACTATAAAATGAATTAAGGTGCTAAATTTACGAGTAAAGCATTATAGTAATTACATTGTAGTTCAGTTTCTATCAACAACAAATCTTAATTCAAACCAATTAGAAATACAATCCTAATCGCAACCTCCTTGCTAAATTCAAATTAATATTCAAATGCCAGAGTCGTCAATACAACAAATTCTCAGCTATGGAGGACAATTTATTGAAACACTTAACTTATACCTTAACTTATACACGAGGAGACCAAAAGGGGGTTCGCTGGATTTCTCATCTTTGTAGTTAGGATGTAAATTATTAATATGAATTTAGTGCATATCATGTTCTGTCTCTGTTATGGAGAGGATCAATCCCAATTTATTATACAATACAGACATACGATGGAATGGGATACATCTACTAACGACAATAAACCTCCTTAGAGTATGTAATTCCAGGGATATATCTAACACTAAATAAGTGTCTTTGAGGATTATTGACACAAAACCTGGGTTGGTGTCTTATATTTTCTAAAAACAACTAATGTCAACTAGATTGCAAAACAACCAATACAACTAATGTCCAGTAAGGTAACGAAATTTGTGTGGATTTATTACATTTTGGAAATGTATGAATACGTTGAATTTCATTATTAATGCTATTAATAGTCATCTACAAGTCTCCATATGCCAAATTAATATTATTATAATTAATATTGATAATAATAATAATAATAATTATTATTATAATTATAATGTGACTTAGAGAGGTCGACCCTATTGAGCCAATAAACACTTCAGTTGATAGGTTTAGGTTAGTATAAGTAATAGTAAAATCCCCATTGTGGAAATATATCTTTCATATAAGTTTGGAAATTTCAGCAAGTACATTTACTTGGGAAAATGTGCACACCTCTCTTGGGCTCTAGTCTTCTAGGGTTTGAGAACCCTCTTGTGTGTTAGGTATTTCTTGGTGGTGAATGTCTTTCTCTTGAAGAATATAGCAAAGGATTTGGGTGGGTTTTCTTCCCTTGTTGAGAAGGGTTTCCCATGATACTTTTTGTGTTCTTGTGCATGATGTTTCTTCTTGTGATCTTGGTTGCTGCAACATTATTGTCTATGGTTAAGTTAAATGATAAAATAGAATGAATTTCATGCTTAACCTAACTTATTGAAAAATCAACATATTCATCATTAAAATATTGTTATATTTCAATTTATTTATTTTATTAAATTAATGTTTGTTGGAAAATTCATTGTAAATCCTCTCCCTCATTATTTCTAACATAGTTTATCGAATATTATAAATCTCAATTATCTTTTTATATTACATAACTCTTCTATATAATTATTTTTAATGAGATTATAGAAACTCTCAAACAAAGATAATATATAAAATAAAAAAAAATTAACAATTAATAAACATAATTTATTTTACTAAAACTTGAAAATTAAAAACATTTTAAACATTAATAATAAGCATAATTTCTTTTACTAAAACTTGAAAATTAAAAACATTTTAAACATTAATTTGAAAAGTATAAGTATAATCCTTTCTTGTTAAAAGAAAAAAAAAATTGAATTAGTAAAATTTACATGGATCTTGACATCCCATTCATCACATCCATTCCATATTGATTTTGAAAGTCAAAAGCATATTAAATTTGAGCAATGCAATTCCATAATTTTATCATTATATTCCTCATGACCTTATCTCCATTAGTTAATAAAGGAGTAGGCTTATTGTTACATGAAAATTGTTTAGTTAAATAGATTTATGGATAATTGATGAATACATATCTTTTAAAAATTTATAATAATATTAAAAAAATTAATATATATATAAATCATTTTAAATAAATATGAGTTTTTTTCAATAAACATAATAAATCAATTATTATGATTTACCAGCTTATTATAAAAACATATATTTTTTTAAAATCATATCCAATTATGTTACAGCATATAAATTTGAGTGAAATTTTAATTTTATGTTGTTGTAGAATATAAATTTGGGTGAAATCTTAATTTTCTGTTGTTTAAATTGTATTTGTGAATGTATAAATGAATTCAACTTGTTGAAAAACTCATAAGACAGTCTGATTATACACAGTCTGATTATACAGACTTATATAGACTTACTAGTCAAATCTACAAATCCAACAATTTCTGACTAAATTTTAATCAAAATTAAACTAATAATATCACCAACAAAAAAAACAAAACTTAAAAAATTTATGCTACCACCCTAGTAAAACATCTAAACCTACCCATTAAAACACCGAGTGATATTTAAAACATAAATGAATTCAGCTTGTAGAAAACCCCATAAGGCACTTGGATTATACAAACTTATACAGAGTTAACCACTCAAATCTGCAGATATAACAATTTCTAACCACATTTTAAGCAAAATTAAACTAATAATATCACCAGAAAAAAAAAACCAAAACTTAAAAAGTTTAAACTAGAACCTCTTAAAACATCTAAACCTACCCATTAAAATACTGAGTGATATTTAAAGCTACTGGAATGAGAATCCTAATAGATGGATCCCTATTCTATGACAGATAACCATGTCTAAAGCCCCATCTAAATGAGTGGAATCCTATTCTAAAAATATGTTTTCTCTATTATTCCTCCACCAAAACCATGTGGAAAGCCCAATCGAAATAATTGCGCTTTCCTATTCTAATGACGATGAAGAAGAAGCAGATAGCCATGTCGAAAGCGCCATCTGAATCTCGCTAATGGTGGGCCGAGTAGTCAAATCCTCATGAACGCACGTCCTCGCCAACCTGGCCATGGCGAAAGCCATTTCCAACGGATAATCATCCTTCAGGTCCGGATCCATGAAACCCTTAAGTTTCTCCATGGGATTCGAACCCTCGATCACGCCCCCAATTGTAGTCCACAGCATGACATCTCCATCCCAGAGCAAAACCGCTGGTTTGCCGGAGAGAAGCTCCAGCATGACGACCCCGAAGGAGAAGACGTCAAGCTTTGGAGTGACGAGCCCGTGGGCAAGATATTCGGGCGCCATGTATCCCTGCGTGCCACTCACATGTTTTGTCACAGCAAAGTCCTCCTCTGCCGATTTCGCCAGGCCGAAATTAGCAATCTTGGCTCGGAGATTGCCGTCGAGCAGAACGTTGCTACTCTTGATGTCCTTGTGGACGTAGGGGGGGACGGTGTAATTGTGAAGATAGCTGAGCCCGTTTGCCACATCCAGAGCGATCTGTAGTCTGTGTCTCCAGCTCAGAAAGGGCGAACTGCCCTGAAGGCAGTCGGCGAGAGAGCCATTGTCGGCATGCTCGAAGACGAGGTATGAACCTGTGTCGGACACACAGAACCCCCATAGGCGAACGAGATTGGAGTGGTGGAGCTTTTCAAGAATTCCGACCTGCTGAGAGACGTCGCGCTGCATCTTCTTKATCGCCACCGGGGTGTCGTCGATGATGCCACGGTAGACGGAGCCGGCGATTCTGTTCGCCGGACTGAAATTCSCGGTCGCGGCTTCCAATTCCTTCAATTCGTACTGTGGTAACGTTTGCCCAATCTTTTGCAATCCGACTACAAGCTCGTCKGGCAACGCTGTCGGTGTCACCGTTGCCAGATTTGCTTTCGTAGTCCCGGAGCTCGACTGCTCGGTGCGGTGCCGGTCTATTCTCTTTCTTCTCCCGAAGAGAATACAGAATGCCACCGCCGCCACCACAGAGACCACCGCAGCGGATATTCCGACACCGATGCCGATGCCGAGTCGCAAGTTCAAGCCGCCATGCTTGCTCGGAGCTGCGGGGAACGAGGTCGGCGGAGGCGGGGGAGGAGGATTCGTGGGCG
Source organism: Picea sitchensis (assembly GCA_010110895.2). NCBI lineage: Eukaryota > Viridiplantae > Streptophyta > Pinopsida > Pinales > Pinaceae > Picea > Picea sitchensis. Next base: position 15,790 of record SNQJ01S0050672.1, on the reverse strand, counting down.
TCTTTTGCAGAGGAACCAAGAGGGTCGTGTTCGGGAAAATTTTGTCGTTAGAGCCGAGATCATTGGCATCCAGTAATTGCGGCGTCGTGGCTCCGTCTTGGTTGTATTTGTTGGCGATTTTGTCCGGAGTGTCCCCTTGTTGAACCAGATAAGAGAGCAGGTACAGGATTCCTTGCCCGACCTGTGCAGCCGTCGGGCAGGCGCATCTGAGAGGGACTGTGAATTTCTTACCACGCTCAATGATGGAGGAGGTATTGACAGAGTTCTGCTGCTCCATGGCCTGGCAAGTAGAGAGCGCCTCGTAAATATTGTTCGCCACAATGAAAAGAGTGTCGCCCGATTTGAAGAAGTAGGTTGCATTGGCCTGCGAGTAATTTCCGGCACAGGAACAGTTAATGGGAAGTGTGATTGCTGTGGAACAGTTAATGGGAACTGTGATTGCTGTGTCGATGTCGAGGACCTGTGTGTCGGATAGGTTGTTGATCTGGGCCATTTGGGACTTGTCGGAATTGAGGAGGGAGCTGATATTTTCCAGGGTCTGGTAGCCGGTTTGGGCTCTGTAAATTGCGTAGGTCTGGCAATTAAGCTGCTGGCCATTGCAGGTGTAGCCGTATGAGTTGTTGGCGGGATTAGGGTTATTGCAGTCTTGGGGTTGCTCATACGTCTGTTGCCCCGACGCAATCATACAAGACGCAATAGCAGTTAGGATCCATGGCAGGCATCCCATTGTTTCCTTTCCTTGAGAATTTTCTCAGCTCAGCATCGCAGGGATGAATTTTATAGCCTTCTTCGGGTTCGTCCCAAGAATAAGTCAAGTCAAGTTCCACTGCACGCCATGGGAGCTGACGATATCTCTGGTTGTCATCTGGCCGAGGATTCGACAGATGGCCGCTCGTTAAGGAATAAGCGGATCATTTAATCAGTCTCGTGGCTTCAATCTACTCAGTCTTCGTACAAACATGGAATTATAAACCGAAAGAATCGAAACCGAAAGAATCCCAATCTGAAACAACAAAAAAGCCCATTTTTTATTTATTACGTCGAAAGGCATACACCTATTTACAATGGACACAATTAATGATCTTTTAACCTTATTTAACCTTAAACCTCTAATCTGATGGCTATGCATTGAAGATGTTGGCATATTCTTAGTCGCCCTCCAAAAATCAATGGGTCAAATTTATTATTCATAACTTTCTTGTATTTATCAAAGCATCCGCTAACATAAGCTTACTTTTTAACATTTACCTTAAATCACATTAAAAATTACTGTAAGGATATGTAAATGTGATTAATCTGGGCTTTGTATGTACAAGATTGTTTGTTGATGGAATATTCTTAGTAGTCCTAATAAATCAATGATTGTGATTTCAATTACTAACTTTTAGGCATCCGCTACATATGTTTATTTTTTACTTTTAATTGATCATATTTAAAATTTACTATAATGACTAATTGATTGCCACTTTTGAGTGATTAACAAAGATTAAGGCTTTGTTATATGTAAGATTTATGACCACGCTTTCATTTTATGGGGGCTAAAACTTTAGGTGTTCTCACAACATTGAGGCTGTGCTAGTATTATATTTGCTCATCACATCTTGTGAGATCCGGTCCCATGTTATATCGATTATTGGCCATAGTCAAGTTATGAAATGGTTTTTTAGTAGGAATTAGGCAAGAATTACTATTTTTTTGTTGTTGTTGTTCATAATTCATTTCTAAATGCAGAAATGGATTCTAAAGATGTCAAAAACTTCACATGGTGAAAATAATCACTTAAATTTGTGAATCCAACAATTTCTCACAAATTTCTAGTAGCAAATATCCCTCAAAAAATCTTCATTTCATAGAATCTTTAATCTAATACATTATTTGTTTACATCTTTTTACTATGTAATCCGCATCTGACTCAAGAACTTGTTCTCGGTGGAATTGTCCGAAACACATATTTGGAAATCTTTTAATGCAACGAGTTTCATGAAAAAAGACATATTTGATATATGATTACATTGCTTACATAATGTGGATCCCAGCTGAACATGATACCCACGATCATTTCAGCTGCTTTGACTCTGTTCTAGCGAGGAAGTCGTCCCCATTTTTTTTTTAATAATGCAACGAACTGCCTGAAAGATAACGCATACAGTATTACGTTGCTGGTAATGTAATGAATTTCATGAAAGAGAGGCACATTTGATATAATAGTAATATGTTGTTTATCATGCAATGAGTTGTAGCGACGTATTTATTAATCATGTTTGAATTTCAACGTTAGGTTAAAAAATAATTTTGATTAATAAAATTAATGTTATTATTGTATATATTCATATTAATAAAATAATAATAATAAAAAGTTTTGAAGATATTCAACTTACTTTTAAAAATTTAAAATTGTAATCATTAAATTAAATAATAATAATAATAATAATTAATTATTAAAGTCATATTTTATAATTTAATAAAAAGTTACGTATTACACCTATTAATAATGGGTACAATTAATGATCTAACAACTTTATTTAATCTTAAACCTCCTAACCGATGGCTATGCATTGAAGATGTCAGCATATTATTAGTCGTCCTCCACCAATAATGGGCTCCATTTTACTGTTCATAACTTTCTTGCATTTATCAAAGCATCCGTTAACATGTTTACTTTTAACATTTTATCTAATCACATCAAAAAATTATCAGAATGATATGTAATTGCCACGCTTAAACGATTAAGTAGAATTAAACCGTATATCTAAATTCAGTTAGATCCCCACCTAAGTTCGCATCGCTTCATTTTCACCACGGATTTTCTGAACTGTCTGTGCATTTCAGTTGTCCGTCCATTCTCTACCCTCTTCAGCTGTCCGCCCATTCTCTACCACCCCTGTGTTTCATATTATCCTAAAAACGTGTTTTAAGTGTTGGAGCTTCTTGAATTGCAAACATGTATCCGCAGCGTATATCCTTAGCGATCAAGTGTTGGAGCTTCTTGAATTGTAAACGAAGAAAAGCACCCAGAGGATACTGAAGCGAGCTCTCGATATCTACGAGCTTTAGGGTTGTCATTGTTTTGACTGCTTGTTTTAGCCAAAACGGTGTATCCATTGCCTTTCATATAGGCAGCCCGTCATTCTAACCGCAAAGAACTCGATGGATGAGTTATGTCAAACCCTAATTTGGTATATTAAAATTTGTTGTATTACTAGATGGATGAGTTATGTCAAGCCCTAATTTGAATTTAGGGTTATACAAATATGTGGACTGTTAATAACATCATTGCCGTCCGTATTGGCCTATCTTATCAGCCAGTGGTTTGTAAGTTGCAGATTTAAAAATTTCTGGATGCAAATAATTTAATATGTACCCTATATCCCTAGACTGTTTTCGAACGTCGAATCCTTAACAGTACATTTGTTAAGGTTCATTACCAAAAACTAAAATTTGGTCCATGGATATCACAATTTTGTTTCATTTTGGTTTTGGTTTGGCATGGATTAAAGTAATAACCTATATCGATTGTCATAATAACAAACGCCTTGGTATATGTGCACACAAAACCCTAATTGTATCATTCTAGGGTTTTGTAGATTTATTATGCCTTTATGCGTTCATCAGCCACATAATTGTATATGGTTAATGTATTTTATAATTTAATAAAAAGTTATATAAATATAATTTTAATTCCCATTTTTAATTTTGAAATTAAAATATTTATAATTTAATTAATAATGTTTGTAATCTTATGATTTTAGATTAGTCCATGTTGAAGTGTAGGGACTATAATGTTGAAGTGTAGGGACTATAGCATTTGTTGACTTGGTATTAGTTTTCATTTTGATTATATTTTTATTTTTTTTGTCGAATTTCTAATGTTCTAGATACAAACTTTCTGGTTATTTTGAAGGTTTTATTTTTAGTATCTTTTCAAAGTTTTTCATTTTTTCCTAAATTTTTATTAGTTACCATCAATTATAGCAATTCTCAAAGTTTTATTTATTACACCGAACATGTTTTATTTTTAGTATCTTCTCAAAGTTTTTCATTTTTTCCCAAACTTTTATTCGTCACCATGAACTATAGCAATTTCTATTAATTTTCATATCTTCCCAAAGTTTTTCGTTTATTCCCAAAGTTTTATTTGTTACCACGAACTATAGCAATTGTTATTAGTCCATCATTTGACTTTAATTTTTTCATCATATCCAATGTTTAACATAGACTAATGTAAATGATATTTTATTGCTATTAAATTGAATTAAAAACTTTACCTTGGTGGTGGTGATATTCTTGATAATATTGCATGCATTAAATCCATTTATCATCTATTACTTGAAATCATAGTAGTTCATTAAATACATTTTAATGGCCATCTCGCAATGTGTCACCTTTAGCGGCATTCTGCACTGCTTGGATTTGTGTATGCAGTGAGGCTTGGACACATTCTCCACTGCCATTCTCTAGCATCTAAGTTTTCCACTACCATACTGATAATACACTTGTTATATTTTCTCTGTGAGTTTCCCACCTTCGCAGAGGGGTTCCTCCAATCTGCCATCTACTCATTGCTTATTTTTAATCTGTGTGATGTTTGAAAGTTGCAGAGCGTGAACGCACTCTGATCTTCGAGGTACAAACTGCACATGCATGCAATTCAACAGAAGGATGCCATTTATCATATGTATATTTATCACTTGCAAGTGCAAAGTTTTCAATTACTAGTAGTAATGTAACAACAATCTAATATTATATATACATGTGTGTGTGGGGGGGGAGGGGAGAATAAGAGGGTGATAGGCCTAACATGACATGGAAATTGAGTTGACCCTACACAAACAATTGATGTTCCTTGGTCGTATCTATGGTAGATAATATATAAGACTTTCCAAAGGGTATCTCTTTCTAAGATCAAGACCAAAAAACCTAGGTATTATTTGATTCCCTCAATTGCATAAGGACTAGTGGCATCAATAACATGGGTGGATCCAAAACCACCTACAGAAACAAGGGTGGAAACATAAGTTCCAAATCCAGTTGTTTTAGTGGTTGCAGAGTAATCTCCTCTAGTTCAAGGGGCTTGGTCTAATCCGAGCACATAAAGCTTACACAAGCCACTCAACACTGCATTCAATGATTAATTCTCTATGATTCTAGTTTTATCAATTTATTCTCGATAGTATAGGGGAAAGGTTCTCAGAAAAGGTTCTTTGTTCTATTACGATACACTGTCATTGATCAATGGGTTTGATTATCCATGGACTATTTCTATACTACATACGATGCATTTATCAATCTATTGGAAACTTGCTATTAGCATAAAACAAGCGGGAAGAACAAGATTTGAATCTATATCTCTAAGATGAGATCACTATGGCCTTTCAGAGTGAATTCATGAATTGCTTGTAAAACATTTATAAGTTATGTCGCAATAACAATAGAAAGGAGATTTTGACACTTAACCCTAAAGACCCAAGTTTCCTTCAATAATGTTGCCTTTGACTATAGCTAAAAATATTTAAAAATACATCTTAAAAGTAAAACCACTGTAGTTAGTTAAGTAGGATGCTCGAGTTACTACAAGGACCCTGAAAGATGAATTAGTAATACAATCGTAATCACAACCTCCTTGCTAAATTTGAATTAATCTTCAAATGCCAGAGTCGTCAATACAACAAATGCTTGGCTATGGAGGAAAATTTAGAAAAGCACTTGACTTATACACGAGGAGACCAAATTGGGGTTCGTTGGATTTCTCATGTTTGTAGTTAGGATGTAAATTATTAATACAAATTTAGTGCATATCATGTTCCGTCTCTGTTACAGAGATGATCAATCCATGGAATGGGCTAGGTCTATAATGGCAAAATCTCAACAATATTACCAACTTAATGAACTTTATAGATTTTTCAGTTTTGCCTAAAGAGATCACATTTTAGCTAGCACCCCCTCCCTTTTAGGTGGTATTTTTATATTTTAAATATTCTGATTCATAATATTTCCACAATATTTTTAAATGATTTTTAGTCATTTTCCCATACTTCTTTCAATCTTACAAACATTTTTTTACCATTTATTTTTTGAAATTAAGATTTTTTCATATAATTTTGTCTCCTTAATTGAATTTATAGTTCCATGCTTTTAAAATGGTGAAAACATCATTCTTAACAAATTGTTTTACTTCAATGCATAAAAAATAATTGTAATTAAATAACACTATTTTTTGAATATTTAACAAAAAAAATGTTATTTTATTTTATTTTTATAAATTAAAACTTAAAAACTAAAAGAAAACAAAACAATTAGAATTAATAAAAAATGAAAAATTAAAAGCAAATTTATATTAAAAAAATGGAAATAAAGAAAAACTTAAAATTAAAGAATTGGAGATTGATAAAAAATAATAAAAACCATAAAAAAAAAATTTTAAAATTTTTTTTTAAAATAACAACTATATATATGGAAAATCTGAAAAATAAATTATTTTTTATAAAATTGAAAAAACATTGAAAATTAAAAGTACATATATATATATATATATATATATATATATATGGAGTTTACAGTTGTTTTTTAATTTATATATATATAGGTTTTAATATATATATATATTAAAAACCTATATATATATAAATTAAAAAGCACAAATTCAAATATATATATATATATATATATATATATATATATATATATATATATATATATATATATATATAGTTTATAATATATATATATAAAATGATTTTTAATCATTTTTCCATATTTGTTTCAATTTAAAAACATTTTACCATTTACTTTTTTGAAATTAAGATTTTTCATATATTTAATATCTATTTAATAAATTTATATTTTCATGCCACTTTAAAATATAATTGGAAACAATAGATTTTTAACAAATTGTTTACCTTCACTTCAATGCATACAAAATAATTGTAATTAAATAACACTTTATTTTTGAATATTTAACAAAAAAAAACAATAATTTTATTTATTTTTATAGATTAAACTAAAAACTAAGGAAAAAACAATTGAAATTAATGAAAAAAAAAGATTAAAATTTAGAAACAAATTTATATTAAAAGCAAAAACAAAAACAAAACAAAACTATTTACGACCAAAGAAACACTTTAAAAAGTTAAAATATATATATATATATATATATATATATATATATATATATATATATATATATGGAGGAATCTAAAAATAAAAATGTTTTATGTAAAATTAAAAAATTAAGAAAAACTAAAAGTGCAAAATAGTAATTATTAAAAACCATATATATATATATATATATATATATATATATATATATATATATAACAAAATTAAAACTAATATATGGTTTATGTGTAATGCTCAAATTTATGAATTTTTTATATATAATATAAACTATATAATTTATATATAGTTCATATATATATATAAATAGAAAATGTGTGGTGTGATAGCGAGTTAGAGGAAAAATAAAATTAAAGGTATTATAAAGAGATGTAATCAGCCTTAATCTAGAAGATCAAAAGTGTATTTTTTGCTAGGTGAAAAAATATAAACATTGCTAAGATAAGAACAAATTCTCCATAGTGAAAGTGGGCATTAGTCAATTCATAAAAATCTATGGGATGAAGGGTGTATCACCTTTGTGACACTAAGAGCAGATGAAGATGAAAAGCATTTTCATCTTAGATTGTCAACCCTATATATACCCATATTAGATCTCATTTCAAAATATTCATCACACTACCAACATTCCTAACATCTTAACTCAATAAAAGTATGGTGATCTTGGGAAAGCTTCTCTTAATGCTTTTAGAACATAGACTCAAATTCTAAAGAATCTGAAGTAATCACTTACCCTCTTAGGCACGATAAACCCTCTTAAGGAGCTGATAGACCAATGCATTTTAGTGGAAGTTAATAATCATCTTCAATATACATAATGTACATATACTTTTTATGTACTTGTTTTAATCCTCCTTGGCTAGATGAGGACCTTGTTTTATCTAATAGCTACAAAGAGGCTCACGAAGACCTAATTGAGAATTTGTTTGATTTAGAGTTGGTCAGCTCTGTAGCCTCCTCAGAGACCTAATAATAATTTTCAATGGAGTAATGAGTGGCCAAACTCAACCAAATGACATGTATTCATGGGCTAGGTAGTAGTGTTGTAGATTATGTGATATTTGATATCCCGTTTCCAACCAAATAACAACTTTTTGACCTTTTAAATGACCATGAGCCTAACTATGATCATAAAACCTTTAACCTAACTCTAAAATTCTCCATGCATAGGAGCACCATTGAAAATTAATCAAAGGATTTTGCACTTTGACAAAAGTAAAAGTGACACATTTAAAAGTTTAAATAGTAAATTAAACCTCCTAACTTATAAGGACAACATTGAAGAACTCTATCTTAATTTTACAGAAAGCTACCCTTTCCACTTCTATTAATAAGTTCTCTTTTAAGGTGTCCCATAAAAAGAATAATAGAACAAGCAACCCTTGGTGTGATAAAGGAAATGTAAAATTGCTAGGAAATAGATTAGGAATGCTTCTAATGAGTCATTAAAACTTCGAGGAAGATCAATGCGTACAAATCCCTAATTATAAGGGGAAAAGTTACTATATCAATAAAAGACAAGACCAACTTTCACAACTATACAAGTTGGATCCTAAGAAGTTCTAAAACCAAATTCTAAAATCTTGATATAAAAGAAATACAAAGGGATTCCCTTTACAGGGTGGAATTCCTACCTTAAAAATATTTACAAGTTCCCTAATGCCATGGACACCGGGTCACATATTGTCCTTACAAAGGGGGAAGAAGTTTTTTCTTTAGATGACATAGAGTTTGTGTATGTGAGGGATAAGGTTGGCCCTCTGATTTTAAATTTTTCAGCTTGGTAGCCTTCAAGCTGGAATTTTTAAAATTGAATGGCTTATCCTTATCCCTCACATGCACAAACTCTTCAATTTAGAAATCAAGAAGGGCTTCCACACAAACCACGAATTATAAAGCCTCATTGTTCCTATTTTAAAAATGGGATAAAACATTCCCTCTAATTATAGGACCATTATGATTGGCCATATTTAATAAGCTTTATGGAATTATTTTGGAAAGATTAGCATTTGGCTAGAAAGTCCTGATGAAATAAAAGGCCATGCCAGTTTTAGGAGATATCATTCAGCTGTGGGACCATCTTGTTACCTTAATATCATTCTGGGAGGAGTTCTTTAATACTAAAACCAATCTTTTTATTTGTTTTGTGGACTTTAGAAAGCACACGACATGGTTCCTAAAAGAAAAACCTTTGGAATAGGTTGGAAGTGATAAAGTGTCTCTCGAGTTGAGGGTTATTGCAATAAGAATGTATGAAGCGTTGATAGTTTAAAACAACTTGGTGGTGAAAGAGATTAGCCTGTGCTCAGTCAAACAAAGGTTTGTCCCATATCCCACCCTTTTAGCATATAGAATTATTAAGTTAGAAGAATGCTTGAAGCAGGGTTGTGTCAAACCTTATCTCATAGTATGAGTCATCGTATTCTTCTTTGTGCGATGTGTTAGTATGAAAGGAGTCCCCGTCTTGAAACCAAGCTAATAATCCTCTAGGACTTTTGCTCCAATATGGGTATATGTGATAAGACTAAGGTCATGATTATTAAATCCAACAAGATCCCTTGTAATTACATTTGTATATGACAACAACACTTGGAGGAAGTGACTTCCATACAAATATCTTGGAATTGATATTCACCACAAAGCTCAATTGGAATTATAGCATTGAGAAAAGGATTATTGGGGATGGAAAGCTTATTATGGGCTTGAAAACAATTGTAAAATCAACTGATCTTTGGAGTTGTGATAAGAAGAAAATCCTCTTGAGACTCTTGTTACACACATTATTCTTTATGGATGTGAATTACGGGGTTGTAGTATCTCGTGAATCTTGGAAAGATAGAGTAAATCTAAAATGATTTTATAACCTATAATCTCAAAATTAAAGGAAATACACCCTATCCCATCCTCCTAAATTGAGTAACAAGCCTCTCCCCCATTGGGAGCATGGTTATGACTAGATACCTATTAATATAGGAACAAGTTAAAAAACATGGAAGGCAAGAGGCTACCTAAAGAGTTGTAAAATTAAAGTCATAACCACCATCGACTTAAGCTAGGATGGCATAAAGATGCACAGTCTTGGCTAAACTATTGAGAATCATGGAAGAAACCATTTATAATAAAAGATACTATTAACAAAGCATCAAATCAAAATTTAAGGAAAAATGTGTTGTGATAAAGGAGTTGGAGGAAAAAAGAATTAAGGTATTATAAATATGTAATCAACCTAATCTAGAAATCAAAATTATCTATATGTTTTAAAAAGTGTAAAGAAAAAAATAAGCATTGCTAAGATAAAGAACAAATTCTCACGAGAGCTCCATGGTGAAATTTGGCATTGGTCAATTCCTAAAAGCCATGGGATGAAAGAGAGTGTGTCTGTGACACTAATGAAGATGAAGATGAAACACTTTCTCTTGGGTGTCCGACCTATACCCATTAGATATCATTTTTCAAAATATTGATCACACTGCACCAACCTTCTAACCTCTTGACTCAACAAAGTATGGTGATCTTGGAAAGCTTTCTTGAAAAATTTTTGAACACAAAAACAAAATTCTAAAGAATCACAAGTAATCACTTAAAGTCTTAGGTCGGTAGACCAATTAGATCTTAGTGGGCGTTAATCCCCTCCTCCTCCTCCTCCTCATATATATATATATATATATATATATATATATATATATATATATATATATATATATGTAGTTTATATTATATATATAAGAAGAAATATGGGGGAGGGAAAATCACTCCTTGCCCTCCCATGTATATGTAATTCATATATAATATAAATTACATAGTATATGTAGTTTATATATAATATAAATTGCACATAATTTATAATATAGTTATGTAATATAAACTACATGTTATATAATATGTAGTTTTTATTATATATAAACTATGTAATATACATAGTTTATATTATATACATGAAATTGATGATTAGATCCACTAAGACCAAATTGATCTGTTGAACCTTAAGAGGGTAATTGATTAATTGCGATTCTTTAGAATTTTGTTTGTTATAGAAAAGGCATTAAGAAACTTTCAAGACTCACCATCGTGGCCAGTAGAAGGGCCAAAAATTGTCAAATGTTTAATATTTTAGTGATATCTATATGAGCCCTTCAAACTGAACAATATAAGAGAAAGTATTCATCTTCCAACTTTCTCTTAGTGTCACAAAGGTGACACCTCTTTCATCCCATGGCGTTACAAGGTAATGTCTGACCCCTATGGACTTCAACTATTCTTATCTGCTTTCAATACATAACTATTCTTTACTTAGCAAAATAGATAGATAATTTTTGATCTTTTGGGTGGGGTTGAATATATCCTTATATTACCTTGATTTTCTTTTTCCTCTGCTCTTTATCACACCATTTTCTCCTTAAATTTTTATATGATGATTAATAGTATCTTTGATACAAAAATAATTGTCTTCCATGATCTAATATTTAACCAAGACACATCTATGCCATCATGTTGAAGTAAATAGTATTATGACTTCCGATTTTAAACAATTTTAAACCTCTTGTCTTCCATATTATTTAACTGTTCTTATACATTAGGTAATATCTAGTCATAATAACCATCTCTTTCTCAATGAGGAAAACTTATTTCTAAGAGATGAGATGATAACATATTTCGCGCATTTTAATTATAGGCCCATAAATTCTTTGTGCTCTATCTTTCTCGGGAACAGTCATTCGATGCATCCGCGCAAAACAACGTATGTAATGAAGTCTCGAAAAGGACTCTTCTTATCCCAACTCAAAGACTCGGTGATTGTTCAACCCATAATAAGCATCCCCAATATTTCTCAACTATTCGATTGAGCTGTGGTGAGCTATCGAGTATTCAAACCATGATCACTTCCTTCGAAGATGACCGTGATATCTGAAGGTATCGCCGGGGATCTTATTGAACTGGCAATCATGACAGCAATCTCTTCTCGTATTACCGTATTAGATAAAAAATCGCGAGGGATTTAGTTGATTTTAAAGAACTTCCGCCAAACTGTTATCATGCGGCATAAAGATTGACATAACTATACGGTGAGGTAAGGGCCAGCTTTGCTTTTAACAAACTTGTCAGTAACATATGCCAAAGGGTAGGGGCGATGAACAGCTTGTTTGACTTGTGCCGGTTATCGTTTAATTTCTTCGGTGTTTTAGGCGCCAGCATCAATGTTCTCGTACATCTGCAACCTAACTTTCGAAGGCACTTTATCTCTTCGATATTCAAAGGTTTCTGGTATGTCACTTTCTAAAATAACAGCAAAGCCGATTAACTTTATTGTGGAACTCCTCCGTAATGATCCTAAATGTAACGAGATGATCCATAGTTGAATGATAACATCTAAAACCAACTGCTGGCTCTTTGCTGTGACTTTCTAGCCAAAAGGTAATCTTCTTTTCCAAAATAATTCATAAATCTTGGCTAAAATCCATCATGTGGTCACTATGAAACCAGAGATATTTCTATTGTGTAAAAATAGGAACGGCTTTAATCGGTTTGAAAGAGAAACAATAACCTCGCTGACCAAATTGAAGGCTTGTGTATGTGAGACAGAACCAGCCTATTCCCAAAATTTCGGCAACCGCTGCTTCAATATGTCGCTTCCGTAACCTGACTTCGTCATCTGAAAAGAGCTTTATTCACTGGCGGAGTTTCCAATAGAATGACCTTTCAATGGCGTTGGGAAAACTTATGTACAAGGTAGAATTCCGATCCTGGAGATCACAATTTTCTTTACTATGCATTTTAGGTAACTGACCTCTTGGGATCATCTTCTCAGTTGAGATGATAACTTACATTTTATTGATATAGTACATTTTCCTTTTGGTAAAGAGCTTTATGCGTGTTGATCGCTGCTTGGATTTTAAGAACTCATTAGAAGCATCTCTAATAACTTTCCTAACAATTTTACATTCTTTATCATACAAAGGATTGGTCATTCTATTATTATTTTATAGGACACCTCGAAAGATAAATTGTTAATGGAAAATGATTAAATTATGATAGACTTCAATAATGATCCCTTTCTCAAGTGTAATTTAATTTACTATTGAAATCCTTTGAGAAAATGTCAACTTTACAATCAAGCGCATATTCGCTTTGATTATCATAATTCTCTTCAATGGCTCTCATGTTCATGGAAAAGGCCAGAGTTGAGTTAAAGGATATGTCGATTAAAACTCGTGGTCATTTCAAAATGTCAAAGTTATTATTGATTGGAAAGCGAATTATCGATATCACGTAACACTACTATTATGTCGGTTGCTTCATTATTGAAAATATAATGTCTTGAGTTGTAAACTTGACCAAATCGATAGGCTCAAATTCTCAATTAAATCTTGAAGCTCTATAACTATTAGATAAAACAAAGTCATCATATAAAGACAGTCATTACTTAAAGGTAGCTTGTTCAGTTGGGTCTAACGGTAGAGTCTCCTCTCGCGTAGTGGGAGGATATTACCTTCATTTTCTGAGCAATGAAAATATATTTTTCTAAATTATTATATGGACAAATATTTATCTAGATTGTTTTTCTTATCAAAGGAAGTAGGAATTAATAGGTGCCAAAATGAAATTTATATATGCATCTTCTTAGCATTGGTATCTAAAATTTATATCCAAATGTGTTGGGAGGTCAATCTTGTAAAGTTGAATGTGAGGAGAAATGTTCTTTCAAATATAACAAGCTATGCCTCCTATCTCTCTACGGTGGGATTTTTTTTTTGTTCCATGTTGACCATAAGACAAATTATTCTATGTTGGGACATAGACTCCTCATGCTCCCTACGAAGTTTCAACTAGGCGGATAATATCAATATCGAGGATCAACTTATCGTAGGACGCTGGCATGAAATACAACAATTCCAAAAAGGATCTCGGTGTCTAGAAATTCCTGTTATTATTATCTTTTTGGTCTCTATCCCTAACAATAACTTCTCGATTTCTGAGTGTGCCCATTTTTCTTCTTTCATGGCTTCTTTGCCTTTTGAACTTCCTTGAATTGACGAGATGTGAAGGAATGAGGTCTTCATTTATAAATATTCGCGACCCTTTTAAAGAAACAAATTTTACTAAGTATGCTTTATATTTATGGTCATTACAGCTTACTTTGATACGGATCAACCTATCTTTGTGATCAATTATTTTCTTGTCTTCTTTTACATATCGTGATGGAGAAATGGCATACGCCCTCATACTTGTCATTGTATGTAGTTTATATACAATATAAACTACATATTATATAATATAAGTTTAAACTATATATATATATATATATATATATATATATATATATATATATATATATATATATATATATATATATATCCTTTTATTTTATTTTAATTTTTATAAAATTTTATTATTCAATTTTGTTTTCTTTAAAACAATTAAATGTATTTTTAATTTCATTTTTTTATTTTTTATTGTTTTTTAATTCTTTTTATTTTTTTAGATTATTATTTTTTTGGAAATTTTGTTTTTTCAAATTTTTTAATGTTTATTTTATTTTATTTTATATAAGGAAATTTTGTTTTTTTTTCAAATTTTTTTAATGTTTATTTTATTTTATTTTATATAATTTGGGTTTTGAATATATTTTTTTAATGTGTTTTTTTCTTATTAAAAAAAAAGTTGTAAAGATTTTGTCCTTTATATTTATTTATTTTTCAATGTAAATTTAAAAAGAAAAAAAAAATGTTAGTAAATAAATTTTTAATTGACCATTTTGTATCTAATTTGGGGTTTTTTTTTTGCATAGGGATATATTGTCAAAACCACAGTTTCAATTAGGTTGAAATGAGCCATAATTTTAACATTTAGAAAAAACTTTTTGCTTTAGTTATCGTCACTTTTTTATTTAGGTGTTAATTTTAAGGTTTTTCTAAGCTATTGTATGAGTTTTAAAGGTCATGCTTAAAAAATGTTGTAATTTTGACCCCGTTTGAAAAAATGGTAGTACCGATAGAACCACTTTTTGATTTGGGGTTGATTTTCATGTTTTTTATGCAAAAATATGAGTTTTTTGGACTAGAGTTCTCATTTTGAGGTCATAGTTCTCGTTAAGTTGGTAATATTGTTCTCCTCAGAATATGTAATTCTAGAGATATATCTACCACTAAATAAGTGTCGTTGAGGATTATTGACACAAAACCTTGATTGGAGTCTTTATTTTCTAAAAACAACTAATGTCAACTAAATTGCAAAACAACCAATACAACTAATGTCGAGTAAGGAAACAAAAATTGCATTGATTTATTACATTTTGGAAATGTATGGATACATTGAATTTCATTATTAGTGCTATTAACAGTCATCTACAAGTCCCCATATGCCAAACATTATCACTTGTAATAAACACATTCTATTTTTAGGTAAAAAAAATTAGAAGCTTGAGCCAACTTTTGAACTTATTTCACTAGTGGCCTTCTTATGCCAATCCACCTACCATAGATACGACCGGGGTGCATCAATAATTTGTGTAGGGTCAACTCAATTTCCATGTCATGTTAGGTCTGTTACCTTCTTATTCTCCACACACACATTAGATTGTCATTTTACTTCTATAGGAGGGTGACATATAGTTTTGTAATTGAATGGTTCCCACAATGCGCTACAAAATTTCCAAAATAATTTTATATTAAAAATATTT